>CAIGRB010078648.1:1421-13214 GCA_903798255.1 Fraxinus quadrangulata | reverse complement strand
TTCAGTACTCGTTTGCTTGCACCCCTTGGAGTCATTATATTTCGTTCACTAATTGTAAATCTTTTTGCCAAAGAAGACACCCATTTTTGGGACTTTGTCTCAAGAGGTTTGTTCCTTACACAATCGTCTGAACCCCTTTTTAATTGTTAGCGATAATCCGTGCGAAACACACGCTAATATTAATTATCATGTTGTTGATAACTTCACATTCATCTACCTCCCGTTGTAATGAAATATTTAAAATGGAAAGATGGAGAAAGATTCTTGCTCAAGGTCTTATACAGGTCCATTTAATTACTTATTTAAGTATATTATTGTTCTTGTAAATTATAACGTAGTACAAGAACTTTGCTCTTCAAAAGTAAAGGATTACTGGGACGTCCATGATCCATCTTTTAAGATCGGATCATGTTCAATGGATTTCGTGGATTTCAATCTATATAGTATTTAGATTGATGGACTTCTAGTCAACGTGACATCGGTGTTTAATTAATAGACAATTAAGTTTAAAATTAGCCCATGTTTGACACCCATTTTAATCTCTCTTTTTTTCTCTCTNNNAGAGGTTTGTTCCTTACACAATCGTCTGAACCCCTTTTAAATTGTTAGCGATAATCCGTACGAAACACACGCTAATATTAATTATCATGTTGTTGATAACTTCACATTCATCTACCTCCCGTTGTAATGAAATATTTAAAATGGAAAGATGGAGAAAGATTCTTGCTCAATGTCTTATACATGTCTATTTAATTACTTATTTAAGTATATTATTGTTCTTGTAAATTATAACGTAGTACAAGAACTTTGCTCTTCAAAAGTAAAGGATTACTGGGACGTCCATGATCCATCTTTTAAGATCGGATCATGTTCAATGGATTTCGTGGATTTCAATCTATATAGTATTTAGATTGATGGACTTCTAGTCAACGTGACATCGGTGTTTAATTAATAGACAATTAAGTTTAAAATTAGCCCATGTTTGACACCCATTTTAATCTCTCTTTTTTTCTCTCTTCTCATTTCAACCACACATTCTTCAAATAAAATAATATTACACACAAATTTAAAAATTTTTATCACTTTTTCACCACGTATTCTCCCATCAATCACTATTCCAAAAATTTTATTATCATTTTAATGAGATTCAAACGCACCATTAATTTCCAATTGGTTCCATTTATATTTCAATATTCCGACCTATCTGTCATTTATTAACATTAAAACAAAAATAATAAAATAGGGTGGAAGAAAAAGAAAATATAATATTTTAAAAACAGAAGCAAAATCAATTAAATTGGTGCATAAGCATGTCTAATGGAGTCATTATCAGCTTGCATTGAAGAGAATTTTCTTAAATAACTTACGTGACAATTATTTTAAACAATATTTGAGAAATGTCCTTAATGGAGGTTGTTGATCCAAAAAATGTACATCTAACGTGACCAATAAATCTCAATGTCTGTCACGTATATGGAAGTCTTGCTCTTGTACACTTGGACAAACCATTAGTCAGTGGGGATTGAGTGGCCGCGCGCACTCCGATAGTCAAATCAGTTGGGGAAAAAAATATATGAGCGTGGGAGAGTTTTAAATGTGAGCCTCCAATATAAAAATGGTTGGGTTTGAGGAATAACAAAGAGAACGGTGATATGACAAAGTTATAGTTTGAAAGTCTAAATTTGAATTATCTTTCAAATGACACTAAGTATGAACTTTTATAGTAGAAGATAATGATTAAGAGTTGTTAGATGAGGGGACACGTGGCCTTATCCCCACAGCTGGGACCTCTTGCCATAGTTATCAATCAATCATTTCTAAGTAATGCTGCATTTAATGTTGTGATGGCTTGACAGCCCTAGACTTGACTTGTTTGATTGAGTAGAACCTTCTATTCAGTGAGTTTTCACATCTCCCACTGGATACAAGATCTAGTATAAAGATCTTCTCTAAGACGCCTCTACCTACCTCACCTCATCCATGAGGGCTCAGCCACCATGGGGGTTCAACCAATAGAGGTTCGGCCAAATTTCCATGTGGGTAAAATGATGTGGAGTGCGAGCCTATATTTGTTTGCTGTGTAGATGCCACTTGGCCATGGTTAGATTTTTGTTGGAAGAGACCTAACAATAGTCCCCCAAATCCATGTATGAATATTTATATAATGCATGGACTTTGAATATACAATATGAGTAAATTTTGAAGCAATTTTCAAACCTGATTTAAGGCGAGCCCTTACATTTAGGCAAACCTTTTGATGAAGATGGAGCCTATGATAAGGCTGAATTGCACTTGGGTGATGACCTTTACATAAAGGAGAGTCCCTCCGGGAAGAGACGGTTGATAATGCTGAATTGAACTTAGTTGAGGCCTTTTGCATAATGGAGAGCCCATTCGGCAACCGTTGATAATGCTGAATTGAACTTGGACGAAGCCCTTTGCATAAGGGAGAGCCCATTTGGGAAAAGGCAGCTGCTGATAAGGTTAAATTGAACTTAGGAGAGGCCCTTTGCATAAGGGAGAGCCCCTTCAAGAAGAAGCTGCCATTGATAAGGCTGATTGAACTTGGTCGAGGCCCTTTATATAAAGGAGAGCCCATTTGGGAAGATTCAGTCGTTGTAAGGTTGAATTGAACTTGGGCGAAGTCCTTTGCATAAGTGACAACCCATTCGGAAAGAGGCAGCAGTTGATAAGGCTGAATTGAACTTGACCGAGACCTTTTGCATAAGGGAGATCATATTCGGGAAGAGACATTCGTTGTTAAGGCTAAATTGAACTTGGCTGAGGCCCTTTGCAAGGAAGTAGCTCTTCTGTGCAAGGACTTATTCCGTGGTGTTTGATCCATCCATGGAAGGTGGTTAATCGTCTAAGGCAACAAGTTGTTGCTCTCTGTGAGATGTATCACACTTGTTCTTGATGAGGCTATTTTACATTCTTGCAAGGGGATAGCTCTTCCTTCAAGAGTTTCCTCCATGGTGTTTAATCCATCCATGGAAGGGATTTAATTCTCTAAAGCAACAAGTTGCGGCTCTTTCTAGGATGCATCACACTTGTCATTGATGATTCTATATTATCTCCTTGTAAGGGGATAGATCTTCCTTGCAAGGACTTTTTCCATGGTGTTTGATCTATCGATAGAAGGGGTTAATTCTCTAAGGCAACAAGTTGTGGCTCTCTGTAGGATGCATCACACTTGTCATTGATGAAACTATTTTACCTCCTTTAAAGGGAATAGCTCTTCATTGCAAGGACTTCTTCCGTGGTATTTGATCCATCCATGAAAGGGGGTTAATATAGTCGAATCACTGATACATAGTCAAGATGTAGCCTTGCATGGTGGAGGCACTGATGCATAAGCAAAATGAGACATTACATAGCGGAGATACTGATGCATATGAGACCTTGCATTACGGATTCCCATGTTTCAGGGATATGGCCTATTAATTCATCAAGTGTGACCCCTTTTCAAGGGTCCTTCCTTCTTCGAGAATCTTCTTTCTTCGGGTGTTATTATTTATAGCTTCTTCTTCAGAGGCTTCCATTTTTCAGGGGTGTTGGAGGCACTCATGTGTAGGCAAGAAGAGGCCTCCACACAGAAGAATTGTAGTTTTAAAGATGATTTTATGCTTCATGGATGAAGATCTTCTCTAAGACGCTTCTACTTACCTCACATCACCAATGAGGGCTCAACTCTCCATGGGGATTCGGCCAAATTGCCACATGGGTAGAATGATGTGAAGTGCGGACTTAGAGTCGCTAGTTGTGTAGTTGCCAATTGATCATGCTTATAGCTTCGTTGGAAGATGCGTAATAGAGGTATTCCTAAAAAGATGAGTAAAAGCTTTCTTTCACGTTTGATAATTGTTCATCATAGAAGGGAAAGGAGAAATTCTTTTGTATCAAACGCCTTCAAACTTTAATGTAGAAAAATTAAGTTTATATCTGGCCCCCATTTCTTAAAATTCATTTTTCTTCTTCAAACTAATTTTCAACTACACATTTTAAGGGACTCGTAAATTTTATCAATTTTTCACTACACATTTCATTAAATTTTATTAAAATCTACTAAAAATTTATTTTATTCAAACCAAATTTGTATTCTTTAGAACAACTATATTCTGGGATTAATGTAGAATTTATTCAAAAAAGAAAAATTGAGTAGCGAGCAATATCAAATTTTGCATTCGGTTTTGTGATTGATAAGCATAAAACCCCTTATCTCCACCAAACTGTCATTCATCCAAATTTTGAGAAAAATCAACTTATTTCTAAGAAAAATAAAAAATAGATTTTTATGGAAATGAGCGGCCACTTTTTTACTCAACAAGTACGTCTTCAATATGACGAAATATTGACACACAGCTTTATGTTAGTGGATCACACGTATTGACGTAGTGTTGTTCAAGTCAAGTCTATGCCTCCTAATTCTTAAGTTGGGATCCACCTTCATTAAAATTATAATTTTGTTTTTCTCTTTTTTTATCGATCACATATTTTTTAATAAAATAATATTTTTCATCACATCAATAACGTTTCTTTACTTTTTAACCACATATTTCCTAACGTATCATTATTTAAAATACATTTTTTTTTTAACCACATATTTAAAAAAAAAATCAACCATTAAAATTTCAAATAATAGGGACCAAACGGGAGCTAAATATCTTCATCCTACAAAAATTCCCCCTAAATTGAAAGTAAAAATTACAATTGACATCAATTTTGAATTAGATTTTAATAAATTTAGAGTCGATTATATAAATTTGTATATCATTCTATTTGATAGTGTAATAGTCAAAAGATTAATTAATTATAAATAAATTCGTGAACTTTGAGGGAAAAAACATTTATGCTACACGACAGAAATTTTTGACAAACAACACATGGCGGGAATTGATTGGAATGTGAAAAGAGAAAAAAAAATGTTCAATCATCTGCTGTCATGTCAACTTCGATAAGAATTTTGTCACAAATTAGTTGTACTCATTGCTCTTTCCAAAAAAAAAAAAACATTCTTGATGATTTTTTTTCTAATTTATTTTTTATGTCAGCTGAGTCTTACAAAAATGACACTTTATTCAAGAATTTTTTTGAAATGTGATATAGGGACACCAACTCCCGTTGTTCTATAATTTTCAAGAACGAGAATTAAAAATTATTTATTTATGTAAAAATGATTTTTATTTAGGTAATACCCTTGTCCAAGTTTGTTAACTTAGAGCTTGTTTGTTTCCCATTATTGGGAGAAGAATAAAGTTTTGAATAATATCTTTTGAAGAATGTGTGGTTGAAATTTAAAGTAACTTTATTGGTTTGTGTGTAGAATATTTTATTGGGTGAATATGTGGTGGAGAATTTTATTATAGCAAACAGAGTTTTAGATTAATGGTAGACAAACATGAATTTAATAATGAATTATTTTTCATAGTGACAAAAAAAATTAAAGTTATTTCCATCCATACATTAAAAACTCATTTGACATGATTTTTAAAAAGTCAAAATGAGTTTTTGAAATTCTAAAGTTATTTTTTGGAAACCTTTTGGTTAATTCTATAAAAATACTTTTTATAATTAGAAGAATTTTTGGAACAAGCTGACTCAATATGATCGGTTTTATAAGTTGTCTCGAAAAAGTAAACTATTTTAGAAATAAGTTTCTAAACGCTAATTAAAGTAATTTTCTCAATAAACTCTTCTACGAATAGCAGAACCAAAATATAAAAGTATAAAATCGACAAGATATTATACATTGAAAAATAATAAAGACACTATCCAATTACATTAATTGCACATGAAAGAGAGACAATGTCCCACGGCATTAAGCTTAAAATAATAAACATTATCAACAAACATAATAATTTTTAATTAAGATACAAACTTATGGTCGATATCATCCCTACACTTGAAAGCAAAGAATCTAAATCTGACCTTACATCAACCATGCAACTCTCTCTCTCTCTCTCCCCCAACAACATGGATCCACCACCACCTATACATTAGATATTCCTTTATAGTACTTTTGTTTGTAAGCCTCATACATACATTGTAGTTGTATTAATAGTACAAGTACTATTTTTGTTGAAGATTTTAACACTCGCGTTCCACCACAATCATATGTGTGGTTGATGGCTTTGGCACTTGGCCATGGAATAAATCATGTGCTTATACACTTGCTTTAAGCAACAATCCCCTTTGTCATGTCCAAGAAAATTCTAATGCACCCCACGTTGTAGTATTCTCTACTTATTTGCTCCGTTCGATAATGTATCGAATCAGTGATGGAGTCGGGATTTTTTGATATGGGCAAAAAAATGTTGAAAGAGGAATGCGCCTCCATGTTATAGTATTTTCTATTTGCTTCGTCCACTCGACAGTGTATCGAATCAGTGGTGAAGCCAAAACTTTTTAATGGTGCAAAAAATGTCATCTCTATAAAAGAAAGAAAAAAATCTAAACTTTCTATAGAAAGTTAAAAGAAATTTTTAAAATATTGCAGGAGCAATCGCCACCCTCGCCATTTGTGGTTTCGTAACTTGTGGCATCATCGACTTGCTTTAATTTCAATCTAAGCAATTTCATAACCAGAAAGGAAGACCTGTCTCCATTGACCTCCCGATCTTATCCCCCATTCAATGATGATCTTCATTATATATTCTAGGATAAAGCTCACGAATGCAACAAGCGGATAGAATTTCATTAAAGCGATACAGATCGATTCTATAAGATTGAACTCTAATTTGTCATCGGTATGATAGTGAGATCAACAAGATAATTGTAGGTTTATAACACTTTACACATTCCTTTCTCGACCTCAAAATAGTTGGAATTTCGAAGAAAAAAATCTATCGAGTTCATTGTTCATAATAGAGGGTCTAAATACCACTTCACTGATTGATAGTTCGACATTCAAACAAAGAAAACTAGATTGGTACTCCAAATCTTGATTAATCACAAGTAAACAGTCATGACTAACCCAAGGGAAAATCCATTTCCCCTTAAAAATGTCATCTCTATAAGAAAAAAAAAACTTCCAAAATTTCTATATGAAGTTATAGAAAATTTCAAAATATTGTAGGAGCAGTCGCCACCCTCGCCATCTGTGGTTTCGTTGTTTAACTTATGGCATAATCGACTTGCTTTTCAATCTAAGCGATTTCACAACCAGAAAGAAAGACCTCTCTTTCCGTATCCCTTGACCTTCGGGATCAATGATGATCTTCATTATAGAATTTCCTTAAAGCCATTCGATAAGATTGAACTCTAATGTGTCATCGGTATGATCAACTAGATAATTGTAGGTTTATAACACTTGACGTATTCCTAGAAATAGACCATTTCTCGACCTCAGAAGAGTTGGAATTTCGAAGAAGAAAAATCTATCAAGTTCCATTGTTCATAATATATAGAGGTATAAATACCACTTCATTGATCGATAGTCCGACATTCAAACAAAGAAAATTTGATTGGTACTCCAAATCTTGATTAATCACAAGTAAACAGCCATAACTAACCCAAGGGAAAATCAAAGTACATTTTCTATGACAAACAACTGAAAATCAAAGGCTACGTCGGTATCAAGCCGATTAAGCTTTTAACACTCACCCCAGCCTTCAACCAGCTGATGTTGGCGCCGATGCTGTCGTCTTCTGGCTTTAAGCAAACGTTCAAGCTTCGATTCTGCCGCTGCTATAAGCTTAGCCGGCACGCCAGAAATTTCCTCCAGTCGCTTCAAAGATTGCCGAGTCCGCGCCCCATTGAATCGCAAGCCGAGCCACATCGAAGCCGCCAGGCAAACTCGGAAGGGCAAAACCCTCCAATGATCCACGCATATTCTCAGCGCAACACTAGCCATCTGTACGGCCACGTCACTGCTTAGTCCAAGCCGCGAGCACCAATTGCTGAAAATGCCCTTCACCTTCAAGTCCACCGCTCCCCCTTGAATTCTCATAGTATTTTCTGACGTGACCTCGCCAGAACTTTCGTTTCCGGAGGAAGAAGTGTTAAATCCACAAGTTTCCCGACGACCGGAGTATTCTTTTTTCTTTGCCATAGTGCTCGAAACGCAAATCGAAGACTCTAAAGATGAGAGCGAAACTAGGTCATTAGACTCATTACCCACCGACGCCGGTAAACAACGACATAAACCGACGTCGTCGATGCTATCTCCGATTATCCCCTTACATTCCGAGCAAACTGGCCGGCGTACATGGCGAGCTACGAGAAAATTAGCCTGGTGGACCTTAGAATCACAGCTCCGGCAGAGAAACGCAGAATCTGAAGAACAATAAACTGCAGCATCTCCATTACACAATTCGCAAACCCTAATTTTCATCTTTACAAATTATAAAATAAATCAGTTCGAAGAAAAAAGTCAAATTGAAAGGATGCTCAAGAGAAAAAAAGATGGAGAGAGAAAAGTGAGAAAAGAGATTTTTATGGCGTGAGAGTGAGTATGGGGGATTAAGGGAAGAGAAGGATCAAAGTGAAAATGAATAATATGGACTTAAGGGAAGCAGATTTTAAGGCAGACCAGTATTGAAGAACAGTGTTTTTTGGGGTGAGAGAGAGAGAAGAGAGAGGAGGACGGAAGAAGAGATCAATGAGAGACTGACAGAGAGAATCAAGAAATAGAGCGAGAGAGAGAGGACAGGATTGGCGGAGGAGAGAGAGAGACGCGGTTTACATGCACGCTTGCACCTCTCACCATACATATATATACATACATACATATATATAATCTACTGTTTACCGTCTCTTTCTCTCTCCTCTCTCATAAGTCATTATCCCTGTCCACAAAACCTCGTTTATCTCGAACACCTCAGTGTCCTTTTCTTTTGCAAAAATTGCCCTCCACATTATCGATTTTGTCAGATCAAGCCCCTTAAGATATTTAATTCCAAATTTGACCTACTAAATATAAAATATACAATGACAATAGGGGTCAAAGAGACTATAAACCAAACGTTGGTTTATGCAACATAACAATCATGGTAGTAAATGCACAAAACTAAGAATCCAATAAAATAAAATTCTTAATTATGCTGGCATATATTCATTTTTCCTTTTCTTTGTTAATAGTAATTATTCTTTGTATTGTTCGTAGAATATTTATTTTACCATCGACATGGTCCTACAATGGGACCTTTGAACAGGAAAAAGATAAATGACTGCAAAGGTCCAAGGGGAGAAAGAACATTGACTTTGTGTAGAAGATTAATTCCACTTTTGTAGTCGGGCTTCAATAACAGTTTTACCTATTTTTGCAAATATTACATAAATGATATTTAAAATATAGTATCTCATTTAATTTCATCAACGAATATGATAAAAATACAATATGTCAATTAAATCAAGAATTAATCAATAAGTAATTCAGTATCTCTTCTTGTGAGGCGAATCTTCAAAGTAACAAATTATTATTTTTTTGATTTTTTAATTATTATTTTTTTACAAACAAGAAAAGCTATTTAACATTATGTCTTTTATTTGCCAAAAACAAATTTTTCAATAGTCATTTTTTTAAGATTTCGTACTTAAAAAGTATGGAAAATTTTTTAATTTATGTAAAGAATATTTTATTGTGTGAATGTGTAGTTAAAAATAAATACGTGAAAAAAAAATTTGAAATAAAGGATATCAAACAGAAATTATATTTTGTTAAAATACTTCATCATTTTCCTCCTCGACTCACACATGAAATATGGTACACAAAATGGATATTCCCTAATTACACAATTAGAGCATTTCATCTTCATGCATTTGCTCTAGAAATTTTGACATTTGTAATAAAATTAAAAAATATTACCAATACTTTTGATGTGGGTTTTGGAAATATTAATTTTACAATTATAATTTTTGGGATAAAAACGAATTAAATAAAATTGGTGGGACAAAAATAATATAAATAAATAGTTTGGGTCCCTTATGAAGAAAATCTATATCAAACTATGATTATGGTGTCTGTATGGCCAACCTGTCCAAAATATCTTATTGTACCAATCCTTTAGAGAGAGAAATGAAATCTAAACCAGGAATTTTAAAGACTTCCACCTGACGAACACGTGGCAAATTTTGACGTTGTGTGATGTGCATCAACTTCTAAGCTTTTCTCTTTCCAATTATACCTTTTAAATTATCAATTATAAAATAGACATCCATGATGTGTCAAAATTCGAGTCTATATTAAGTGGATGTTTAGTGGAGATTAAAATTAAATTTTAGTAAATTGTGATATACATTTTTAAAATACGTGGTTAAAAAGTTGTGGGATCCATGAAAGATGTAATTAATATTGATTGTTTGACTTTGACTTAAATTAAAATTTAATTTTAATTCGAAACAAACAGGACCTAAATATCACATTAAGTGAGATAATTTTTTGAACGATTTTAAACCTATTACAATTCAATTATTTTAATAATACCTTATTTTTCGTTTTTCAATATGTAATAAATACTACAAAATGATTAATTTCGTATTATTAATTTTCAATTAATTAACATTTACATTGATCTAGATTCAATGAATTTTTACTTGATGAATCTTGATCTACATGAATATAGAGTTATTATAGATGAATTTATTTCTATTCATGTATTTAGAAATTTTAATGAATGTTTAAATTCATTTATTATGAATTAATTTTTATGTACACAATGTAGTATAAAAATGTTCTTCATTTGTAGTATTTTATTATCACAAAAAATTTGAATAATAAAAGCTGAATTTTGAGAGTACAATTTTCTTTTCTTAAATTTTCTTTTCTTTTGTTTGTTTGACATTTATCAGATCCTCCCAATAAATTAGTATCAAATATTAATTTTACATCACTTATAAAGTATTTCAAAATAATGTGCAATGTACTTTCAATTTTGACCAATTATTTAAAGTATTGTTAAAATTAATATATAATGTCAATTTTGATGTACATATAATAAGATTGTTAAATTTTCAATTATAACCAAAAGATTTTTTATTTCTATTTCCTTGGTTTTTTTCTCCCTCCTAATTGTCTATCCTCATTGGACATGTCTTTTGAATAGTCAAAAGTAGATTTTGAAATTCAAAGCTGCTTTGGAATTGATTTAACTAATTTTATGAAAGTGCTTTTTAAAAGAACTTTTAGATGAAATTAGTTCAATATAACTTCCTCTAAAAATTAATTTTTAAATTAAAATTAAGGTAATTTCCTTGAAAATCCCTTTCTATAAGAAACAAACGTAAAAATATAAACTAAGTGAAAACAAACCCTAAGTTGGATGTCCATAATTATGACAAAAAAAGAAAAATTAAATATCAGAAGAAAATCATTAAACCTATTTCAATGCAAATCTATGTAAAGTTTTAGAAATGAGTTTTAGAAAGAAATAGTTTTTGAAAAATGGTTGACAAATACGACTTTATTATTGAGCCCTCCTTTTCTTTCTTTCTTTTTTTTTTAAAGAACGATTTTTAGAATAATAGATTTTTTGAAGAATGTGTAGTTAAAAATGTATGGTTGAAAATTTGTATAAGAAAAAAAGAGTTTTAAAACAATGCTTATCAAACGGGGGCTAACTTACTATTTAATTGAGGGGGTGAATTAAGTGATGACGTACATGTAGTACAATCGATAATTTAATGTTAGTGTGTGATGGTTCTAAACACCCATAATTAACATTACTCTATTTTATGACATGTTTAGTAAAAATAGATTAAACAATGTTTAAGAGAAAATGTTAAAACTTTGTACATTTTATGTACATTTTATTTGATGCCCAAAAAAATTCGCTCGCCATTTATTGGGTAAGGTGG
>CAIGRB010078640.1:0-10034 GCA_903798255.1 Fraxinus quadrangulata | reverse complement strand
TATCCTAGAGGTGATTTTTCACAGAGGTCGCAACAGTTATCGACGGGCAATTTCGCTTTAGGATATAATGCTGTCACGAGACTCGATCAGTCGATAAGTTTTATTTTTACACTTTACTGTATTGCAACTAATAATATTTCTAACAATATTGAACCTGCGTTGGAGAATTCAATGCTTGATGGTTGTCGGTGGAAGATATGCCAGAGTTAAAGACTTCGATGTGGACTCCAATGGTCAAATGGTGCTAATAGTAGGTGTGTACATGACCATGTGACTACCGTTGTATCTTCTGATGTAGAATGTAATCCAGTTGTTGAAGAGGCAAATGAATGTGAACTGCCCATCGGATCGAGGGAGTGAGCATACTGCTTTGTTCAATGCTTCTGGGAATGCTTCTCGTATTTCTGCTCATGCGTATTCCTCTATACAATTGGATATTTAGTCCTTGTTTGGTCCCAATTGTTTTTAAAATACATTTTTCTTTCTTATTTTTAAACACACATTCTTCAATAAAATGATATTACACACAAATCTAAAATTTTTCCTTATTTTTCAATCACACATTCTCTATCTAAACATTATTCCAAAATGCTTTTTGGGCAAAAAATGGGGCTCAAACAGGTGCTTAAACTTGAAATGAAAAGAAGGCTAATTTGGATAGCTGAAAAGTCACATGTAAACTTATTACGACAAAAGGATCATGAAGCATCGACGCATCGGTCAAGATATCAAAAAATTTCTAATGATGATATTTCATTGGTGCTTGATGCTAATGGGATCAATGATAAATAGTGTTAACAAATTGTTCGGATAGGTGAACGTCAGCAGAATCTCTCAGGTCAGTCATTGACAAACCATGTTAAATGTTTGTGTGAAATCCACAAATATTAATCGGGAAAAGAGTATTGTCCAATGAAGAATAAACTTTAAATTGAATTCTATTAGTCTATTATTAAATTCGAATGTAATGTAGTAAAAATTTTTTTATTATATCTAAATTACTAATTATTTAAGGTTGTCTTTACTTAAATATGGGAATTAAATGTTGGAATCCTGAATCCACCTATTATCCTATTTTCAATTATCGATCTGTGTAATTTGAACTCATGTAGTTTAGTGTGATTTGTGTAATCTTGACAATCTATAATTCAATTTTATTTAATTGTCTCTCAATATAAGTTAAACATATTCTAAGCACAACCCTGTCTTATTTATATTTCGAATTCATATGCAAAGTAACACATTCAATTCACAATTATTTAGGTAATTGATTGCACGCGCCAAATATGTTATTCCTAACATTATTGTCTGCAATGAACTTTGTAAAGTTCTAACTTATTATGAACCTATCGGAACTATAACAAGAAATTAAATAATGCAACAAAGCATACAAAATAAATCAAGAATACAAATAAATTGCTTGATCTTCAAAGAAAAAATAAATAATAATGAGGATCATCTTCATCCCAGCAAAAAGGAAATTTAGCCTAGCATATTTGTAATGATTTTACAAGAAGAAATATGAAAAATATGACTTGAAATGTGTATTAATACAAGAATTTTGATCTTTAATTTCAATTTTTAATTCTTCAAGTCCTTAATGTAATTTGCTTCAATTCATTGCTAGGTTTTATTTTCTCTTCTTAATATGGTGAATAGGTTTATCTTTCTTGATAGGTTTTGTGATATCAATTGATTTGAAAGACCACCTTTACTTGTCCCTATGGTAAATTTGCTTACCGTAGGATGTTATTTGGTTTGTGCAATGCTCCGGTACCTTTCAGCAATGTATGATGGCGTTCTTTTTTGACATGGTGAAGAAATTCATAGAAATCTTCATGGATGACTTCTCGGTGATTGGATCGTCTTTTGATGAGTGTTTAGAGCATCTGAGCTTGGTATTATAGTGATGCAAGGAGACAGACTTGGTATTGAACTGAAAAAAATGCCACTTCATGGTACAAGAGGGCATTTCAGCTAATGGGATAAAGGTGGACAAAGAAAAAATTCAGATTATTGAGAAATTACCGCCACCTACATCAATTAAGGGTATTCGCTGTTTTCTTGGGTATGCTGGGTTTTATCGACATTTCATTAAGGATTTCTCAAAGATCACAAAGCCTCTATGTGACTTGCTAGCTAAGGATGTCACTTTTGACTTCTCTGCAGAATGTTGACCTCAGTCCTAGTGATCATTGCACCATATTGGAGTTTGCCATTCAAATTATTATGTGATCCAAGTGATTATGCCGTGGGGGCCGTACTGGATGCAAAACAACAAAATATTTCATGTGATCTATTATGCAAGCACAACCTTAGAAATGCATAAATTAACTATGCCACCACTGAGAAAGAGCTTCTAGCTATGATCTATGCCTTTGATAAGTTTTGATCATATCTTGTTGGATCAAAGGTTATAGTCTACACCGATCACGTCGCCTTAAAATATTTGATGGCAAAGAAGGAATACCCCACAATCAGCTTAAGTTTGGCAAAGAAGTAATACCCCACACATCAGCCTAAGTAAGTAAAATTTAATACAAAATCTTAGTAATATGACCCGGATAAGTGTAGAAAAATGCACTTATCAATACTTGCATCCGTTTACATTAAAAAGTCTTTTATAAATTTTATAAATTACTTTTAGATGAACAAAAATAGTAAAACGCCGTGAAATGATCGGACATTGCCGCCTGCACGCATGAGCATGAAAAGATGCACTTGTTCCTATTGGTTTTGTACTTGGGAAAATATATAACTACAAATGTTTCAAAGTACAATTTTAAAATAAAAAACTTCTAGAATTTTTTCAAAAATGTCATGATCACATTTTATGACCCCTGATAAAATATTGTAACCTATGATTTAATTAATATGTCACAGTCAAAATAAGACACAATTTATGATTACAATTAAATACTAGTCACAAATCACACAAAGTTACAATTATATAAGACACAATTTGTGGGTCACGATTACATATTTAGTTTCAAATCACACATTTAATATCTCACAAATTATTTATTATTCACAAATTATCTAATCATTAGTAATAATCACGCAAGGTCACAGTCACGTAAGATACAATTTGTAAGTAACAATTACATATTTAGTTGCAAATCATACATTTCCAGTTATTTATTAGTTTCAAATTATCTAATTCATTAGTCATGAACACTATTCACCCCAACCCACCTCTCCCTACCGAATCCCACTAGCACCACCCAAATCGTCATTACCATCTCAAATCCACTACCACCACTTTCACCTCAAATTCACAACAACCATCACCGTGGCACATTCCAAATCATAGCTACCATCTCATAACCATACCATCCCACCTTTACATCAAATCCACAACCACTACTACCTCCACCTCAAACAAATCAGCAATTTTAGAACACATCGAGGCCACCTATCAAAACTATCAACTACAACTAGACCACCATCAACTGCATTCTAGTTAGGCGACAACTACAGCGCCACCACCAAAGACCTTCAGATCTACATCAAAAGGGGCTTCCATAACTAACCATCAAGTACACACACTCATACATTATATGTGTTTGTAGATATAGAGGAAGAGAGTAATGTTTAATAAATGTAGAGAGAGAGAGAGAGAGAGTTCTTCTACATAAAAAATAGAGGTGGGCAAAAAATAGAAAAATTGATCAAATCGACCAAATCAAGCCGAGTCGGGTTGGTTTTGGATTGATTTAAACCAAAAAATCGATTTGGTTAGGCTAAATTTAACCATTAAAAAGTCGGGTTAGATTGGTTGCAGTTTAAACAACTAACCCATCAATTAACTGACCCAACCCACTAATACATTTGTTTTTATTTTTTTATTTTAAAATTCAAAATTTTGAACTTAAAAAATAAATATAATTTTTTCTCAAATAATTTATCTACCGTCTACTTCTCTTCTATAAAAACTCAAAATTTCAAAAGAAAAGAAAAGCAAAAGGAAGAATTATTTGTTGTTAACTTCAAATTCAAATTGTAGCCTTATTTTCATTTTGGTATAAGTACTTATTGGCATACTATCTGATATATGGGATGATTTTAGGGAAACTGTCCATTTTCCATTTACATTATTATTGATATGTATTATGCAAGCAAAAAAAAAAAAAAAGGATTATATAAACATGCGCACTAGCCAAACCAAATCGATATGGTTTGGTTCGGTTTCAACAATTGGATTGGGCTGATTTGAATTGAAATTTACCCAAATCAATTTTGGTTTCGAGTTGGACCGAAAAATTAACCGAACCTGAACAATGCTCAGATGTAATGAAAAGGTATTTGCAATGGGGTGGCATGGGGACGATAACCACAAATCTATTATATATGTATAATATGTATATATAGATAGGTGGGTGGGTATGGTTGCAGTGGAATTTAAATATGTTTTTAAATTAAAAAAATTACTAAAACTTGATTTTTAAAATTTTAACTTTAATTAAATATAGGTTTTGAGGTAATTTTCCCTTTATACTATCCAAATTTTCAATTAATTGCCATTCTGTACCCAAATAATTATCTCCACCCAAAATTGAACTCTTGAAATAAAATTAAATAATTTAGACTGTAAAATTATTTATTTCTTATATTGCAAGATAATATGTCTCGCAAAGTTACAATATTTCCCTTCAAAAGACGCAAAAGACGAAACTTACCACAATTTGCTGTACCTTCTCTAAACCTTACCCAAATGCTTACACCTTAGAATAAAATTTCTATAAAAGTCCCAACACTCAATTCTTTAACGTTTCCCTAATTTTAGTTTAGTTCTTAAATTTTTCAAGATTTAACTGAGATGATTTTCTTAGCAACTAATCGTCCTTCAACACATTAATTTTTGGGAATTTATTTAATCATGCACAACAGAGTTTAAAATAATTTTAATTTCCATCAAGGATCTGTTTTATAAATAGATAGAGTTATGATTAAAATTATACATTTAGTTAAACTTGTGATGAATAATCATGATCTGCAATCCACACATGTTCAATTGTCCAGTATCTAATGATAATCCACACAACGGAACAAGAACGGAAGAATATAGTTTCTCTTTTCTTATGTTAACAAGATAATTACTGTGTGTTTTCTTTTCTCAATCCTAACAGTTTATTAATAAAAGTCTAAGTGGACTTTGCCTGTCACTTAAATTTAATCCGATCCAATATCTAATTAATATAATTAATTAAATTTGATCCAAAAATTAATAAATCTAATTAATTAATTAAACCCATTAATAAGTAACCCAAATAATTAATTGTACAAATGTTCAGCACTTGTTAATTAATTAATTAGTAACATTATTTTTATAGTTCTCATTTTTGTGTGTGACCCATTAGGTTATCAATCACGATATCTAATAACGTGAATTATTATTTTAATATAATCAAAATAAGATAAGTACACCTAGATTAATTCGTTCACATTTATCGTCCCAAATTGATATCTAATAATGTATCAGGGTAACATATGTGACGAAAAATATCATGATGGTATAACAAAATCAAATGTGTTTGTTTACCGTGAAACTATAGTACATTTGTTAATATGATCCGATCAATTATGAGATCTGAAAGTGTGTCATCTTGATTATTAATTATATATTTCATCCAACATTTAAGTCACATAAGTTGAAAACTTTTGGCTTATGAGCACACATTGACCAAAAATTTCATTATTAATTTCACTGAACGAAATGTTGATCATAATCTGTTACCATCTAAAAGTGACGAGTCATCTATTTATCATTCACAACCTTTATATGATTTTTATATACCCTGATGATATCATATTAGCTACTCTTGGCAGAGCAACATCTTAAATTACCAAAGTATGACTGTCCTCATACAAGACATTATGATGACCTCAAGTTGAAGGACCAATTCAACTACCAAACGTTAGATATTAACCGCTGAACACTTAGATAGTTATCCATGTAGAATCTCTCCACAGGTCTCCGATGTTTCGTTCTTCTAATAAAACATTCACGTGTCCATTTAAATGTCACTACATTTTAGCATATGAGATTAGCTAGTTACTTTACAAGTAAGAAATATCACACGTGCTAGTCTAACTGTAATAACGATATTCATATTTCATTATTATTTATGACTACATATAATTTCAGATTCACTCACATGTAATTTGTTTCTCACTATCACAACTACATGTGACTAACAAGTTACTAGAACTTGAATTTACAGACTCTATAAATATATTTTATCAGTATAATAACTTAATTAAATAATAGATCTTACTTTTAATAAAATACATTAATCATATTAAAAGTATTTACAACCTAAATCGATTGGAACTAGGATATAACACTTACAAACTCCATCTTGCAGTAGATCAAATCACTTATATATTTAATACTATAAGAGTCTACATGACAGTCATATTTATGCTGTAACAACTTTTTGTCAATGGATCTGCTATATTATCACTTGTGAAAATTCGTTCTTTCCTTACATCATTTCTTTGTATTACCTCTTCGTGAGATGATACTATATTAACACATATTTGGATCATTGTTGAGACCTTAGAAAGGCTAGAACGGTGGCTCAATTGTTATCACAATACAGAGGTGTGGAATCAACAATATCAGGAACTACTCAAAGTTCATTAATGAACTTGATCCAGACCATTACTTTTGTTGGTTTCGAAGCAGTGATGTATTAGACTTCTATTATTACATCAGTAGCTATTTCGTGTTTGAAAATTTCCAAGTAATTACTCCATTATTAAGAGTAAACATATATTCAAATTGAGACTTGCTATCTTCTAGTCTGATTGGAAGTTATAATCAATGTATCCATAAACTCTCAGTTCATTTCTTTCATATAAAATCTTCTTAAAGTTTTATCTACGTTGATTGAGATAGGCCGAGCAATTTCCTTGATATATCTTTATAGATCAAGTTGTATTTCTCATATCTTTCATGAAGAAATTATTTGACAACCACAATTTCACCTATTGAAGCATAAGGACATCGTTTTCCATTAATAATATGTCATCTACATATAAAATTAGGAAAACGACGTGCTTCCACTTGTCATTTTGTAAACATATGTCTCATCTTCATTTTTAATAAAATCAAATTTAATAAAATCAAACATTTTGATTGTCTAATTGAAGCAAAGACTCTAGATCTTAGAGGCTTGCTTCAATCCATATATGGAAGCTTACATACATTTTTAGCATCATTGGATTCAAAACCTTCGAGTTGTGTCATATACATTTCCTCTTGCAAGTTCCCATTTTGACATCCATTTGTCATATCTCATAGTCATGATATACATCTATTGCGAGCAACGTATGAATGGACTTTAGCATGACTAAAATGTTTGCTGCGAGTCTTGCTTTGTATGTATTGATGTTTCCATCCAGGTTGACCCCTTTCTTGTAAACTCTTTTAATACCTTTTAGATTTTATCCACATTGGTGGGTGACCAAGGTCCAAACTTTGTTTACATACATCGAGTTCATCTCGAATTCCATGGCTTCCTGTCATCTCTTTGAGCAACACTTAACTTTACATATGTATAAATACTATGTTCACCATCCTCAATTAGTAATACCTAATTAGTAATTGTGAATTCGTCAAATGATCCTATTGATTTATGCGGAGCGACATGTCCTTACGAGTTTCTATTTCTAATCAAGAATTTGTGCTTTAGCAAGTATAGGATTGGGCTCAAGTTCATCTACTTAGTCAACAATATATGTGGATCTTGAACTCCTTCAAGTTCTAATTTGGTCATACTGTCCTCTTCCAAAAAGGAGTCTTTCTCTAGGAAGACGCCATGCTTTAAGATGAAAACTTTCTTCTCAATGTGATTATAGAATTGATATACATTGTCTCTTTTGAATATCCCACAAACATGCACTTATCAGACTTAGACTGTAGCTTAACCGATTCAGTGATCTTCATAAGCATCACAGTCCTAAACTTTTTTATGAGATGAGTTGTGCCTTCTACGTTTCCATAACTCATATGGAGTTTTGCCAACCATTTTAGATGAGACACGATTTAGTGTGTAACATGCGGCAATTAGTGCATGACCTCAAAATGATTTTAGAAGGTTTGCATGACTCATTATTGATCGGACCATATATAACATGTAAGATTCATCCGCTCAAATACATCATTATATTGTAGTGTATGAAGCGAAGTCTACTGCGAGAGAGTCCTATTCTCCTTTAGATAATCTAAAAATTTATCTTTAAGGTATTCTCCACCTTGATCAGATCTTAATATAAATATCATTTTATAATTTACTATAACTATTAATGATCTTATCAAGAAAATAACAATGATTGTCCTAAGCATTTATTGAAAAAAAATTATGTCCAAACATGAAATTAAATTAATGTTCTTGGTAAATGTAGGAACAAAATAATATTTTTCTAATTCTAGTACTAAGTCTAAAGGCAATGGCTAGAAGTATTTCCTATAGGTAATGCAGCTATGCCTTGTTCTATTTCCAACGTGTAGGTCAACTTCTTCCTTTTGCAACGATCTACTTCCTTTTAGTTTCTGTATATTTATGTAAATATGACATTCATAGCTAGTATCTAATATTCAAGAAGCCAATGGAGTATACATAAGCCTTACAGTTTTTCTTCTAATGACCCTTCATTCCACAATGTTATTAAGGGCCATCAGAAGTGATAATGTCCTTATTTGCTTTGACCGCTTTAGCCATCTTATATGCTTTCTCAAAGCCTCCTTTAGACTTTCTCTTAGTCCCCTTAGAGGAAACATTGACCAAGACTTGCTCACTACTAGCTTTGATGTTGGGCTCAACAGTTTTAAGTTTGTTCAGCAATTTAGGGAGTATGTACTCGAGCATATTCAGGTTGAAATAAATAATAAACTGTAAAGAACTCTCTGGTAGAGATTGCAAAACCTAGTCAACACTTAGTTAATGGTCAATCACTTAACTAATTGAACCAACTTCTCAATAAAACCATTCATCTTCAGTACATGAACATTGAGTGGAGATTTTTTTTTTTTTTGCCATTTTGCACCACTATGTTACTTCGAAGTTGATAAGTGTATTGTATATACTTATTTGGGCCTTAAAATATAAATATTTAATAGTTCTTCTGATAAATTATAGCCTAGTTTAGTGTATATTTCGTAAATTAAAAGAAATAAACAAACATTGGTGAAAAATGGCGAAATCAAAATTCGGAGACAAAGTTGCACACTTCCAATAGTTGATTCGATCTTAAGATCAACAATTGGATAATTCTTGGATCTAATTGAAGACGAAGGATCAAAATTATTTGAAGAAATGACTCAAGAAGAATTCAGGGACTAAAGTGCAGATTTGAGAAAATTAAGCCTAGGATATTGCCCCAGTATTTACACTAGGCAATCGCCCAGCCTATAAAAAACAAAGCAAGGGCGAAATTTTTGGCCTAGTCGACCGTCTAGGCTAAATCTAAGCTATCCGGTACATATTTCGAATTTGATTAGAATTCTTCTCCAATTCAAAATTGGACGTGATTTTCTACCTATTTTCGAGCCCTATAAATACACAACAGCCTCACACATAAAAAAGGACCTCTTATACAATATAATTAATCAAAATCTCGCAAGAAAAGGGAGGCAATTCAACACACTATAGGGCAAATCAAGATGCAATTGCAAGATTATCATCCATTGGAGATCAAAGCTCGGTTTTGGGGGGTAACGAAGGGAAGGTGTAACGGGAATTTATCAAGAGATATTGAAGAGATTCAAGATTTCAAAGTTCATCATCATCTTCTTCAATTGATCAAAATCCAGGCGATATTTTACAAAGTAATTATGATTTCATGTAATTTTGCAATGCTAAGGCATTGATCAACCATTGTTGTGAAGTTTTTGATATAAACTCAACAATTTGACACTCAATATGTGTTTATTTTTTGAAGATTGTTATAGGACATAATGTTTTTAAATTAATTAGCTACTAATTGAATTATTTTGTGAATTTTATCGATTTTGAAAGAAATAATAG
>CAIGRB010078635.1:11336-21978 GCA_903798255.1 Fraxinus quadrangulata | reverse complement strand
CGGACGGCGTCAGATGTCGGTGGTAAAGGTTTGGGAATACTTGACAAATGCAAGAGGAAATACTAAATACGGGCAAACAGAGTTTGGGAAGGAGGAAGGAATTGGGAATTAGGTTGTTAAAAAAAAAATTTGGGCCGAATTTGTTTTTTGCCCTCAGGCCTCAGTATTGGGCTGGTCGGCTGGGCCTCACTTCAAATCAAAAAAAAAAAAATGGGAGGCCAAAAAATGAGACCCCCTCTACTTTTGGGCCTGGGTGCGGGCCTTACTTGCCTCGGCCCAAAACCGGCCTTGCGTATGATAGAGCTCCAGTCAAAGATTCCTATCTTGGAAGTAGTTGAGCAAATTTATCACATGAGAGCTGCTTGGTAAGTGTTCGTGCGAAACCCACAAGTGTATGAGATTTTTGACAAGTAATAATGTGATAAGTTAAGGATATCGATCCACATGAAGTAATATTTAAATGGAAATTGTATTAATTTGTAATCAGATTTGAATGTATGTAACAAATGAGATTTTGTTTTGATTATCTCCAAATTAATATACTAATTGTGTAAAAACTTCGTTTTTATGAATGAATGTATTGGGCTTATGAATCTACTTATTTTTATCCTATTTCCAATTCTAAACCTATGTAATTAGTGTTATTTATGTGTTCTTGACAATCACTAATCCAATTATATGTAACTATCTCTTTCGAATTAAGTTAAATCTATTTTAAGTATAACCCGATCATATTTTTATTTCGAATTTATATGCAAAGTAATGCATTTAATTGCATGATTATTTAAATGATTACACACGTCATACATATTTTTCGTAACATCTATTACCTACGTGTTAATCTTACAAAGTTTTAACTTATATTGAACCTTTCAGTATTAAAAGAAGTAATTAATTACTTAATTGGTGGTCAATAAATTAAATAATGCAACAAAGCATGCAAGAATAATCAAGACACACAAGAATAAACTAACTACTTGTCTATGAATTAAAAATAAAGAAACATAGGTTCATCTTCATCCAATATAAAAAAAAAAAGTTTAACTTAGCATGATTTCTATAAAATTACAAGAAGAATAATAAAAAGATGTCACTCAGAACTTATATGAATACAAGAAATCTTGATCTTCAAGTTCAAGCTCAAAATTTTTAAGTTCTTGATGTAATTAGCTTTAAATTCTTTGTGGTTTGATCTTCTCTACCAAAATATAATGAATTTGCCTCTCTCTCTCTCTCTCTCGATAAATTTTTTATATGAATTGATCGGAGAGGCTAGACAGTTTCCTCGATGTTTAGCCTTTATTATGTATTTATATGTGGTGGATTTAAGTCAATAAAAACATCCAATTTGAGTTCCAAAAGAATTTATATCACAAAAGGAAAGTTTGTCCCGTCTGTCAAAATTTAATCTATGCCTGCTCATGTGCAAGTGAAATTAGTCCCGAGAGGCCAAAAAGGGGACCTCCTTGTGCAAGGGCAGATGACTTTTTTGTAGGTTTTCTTTGTCTTTTATTCTTGTTCAATTGACTCCGTATGATTCTCAATCCTCATTTTTTTGTCCTAATCAACTATTAGATATTTCTAATTTGGACCCTGAACTTTGAAAATCATTATTTTTCGTTGATTTTCATTCATTTCTTCCAATTTCACACCCACTCATTGAATTTTGCCTAAAACAAAATTAATACGAGATTGAGGTATAATTCATCAAAACAATTACAAAACATCCTCATTCAATTGCTTAGATAAGTGTACAAAATACATTTAACAAACACCCCAAATTTGAACATTGTTCGTCATTAAACCAAAACCAAAATAACTTGTCTCAACAATTAAGCAAGCAACAACTTGATTAGATAACCTATCCTTAGTTTCAGAATTGGAATCATTGCATTAAATATATGAACCATTTCAAAGTTACAATATAAAAAATCAATTTTCACTTATCTAATGTAAATTGATGTGTGTGTGTGTGTGTAAATAATTAAGCAAGATGTCATAAATTCACAAGTTGCTTCAATATTCAACCCTCAACTGTCAAATATATATTTTCGTCACTAGTTAGATACACCTCCAAACTTATTCTCTTTTAACTCATTTTCCAAATTTTGATCCAATGTTGAACTTAAATGCTGATCCTCACCCTCTTTAATTTGGATAAATCCAACTAATTACAAGTCAATATCTCAAAAAATGGGTATTCTCCTTTATTTTGATTGCTTCAACATCTAAAATTAAATTCGGCTAATAATTGTCAAATGTCTAATTCTTTTAAATAAGTGTTTGGAGTTTAATACTGTGCAATGCATCTTCTTTTCATGCACAAGCTTTTTCATATTTCATGTATATATTCTATTTCATGCATTAGCTTTATCCGTTTTTAATTTTACTTTTTGGGATTTTCAATAAATGTTCTCATTGTGATTTTTTATAGGGTAGTTTCACTCATGAATCAGGGCAATTTTTTCCCTTTATATGCAAGGATTAGTGCAATGTTAAATACTTATTCTCAAAGACTGACTTCTAACTTAATATTTTCACCTAATTTTCATCTCATTGGCTTTAGTTTGTTCCCACAAGAATTTACACATGGAGAATCCCATACATCCCAATATCTCCCTACAACAATTCAATCACTCTGAAACTTCATTAAATTTGGTTTAAAGATGTATATTGTTATAGTGTTCAAGTTTAGCATCTAAATTCCACTATTTCAACGAGTTAATTGTTTCAACGGTCATTGAACTTTACACAGTGTCACGTTTCACTCACTGAACTTTACGATGCACACCATCATTCACTGAACTTAGTAAAAATGCACTCAATCACTCATTGTGCTGACCCTATCTACACCGCTTGCAGACGTGGACGACGGCGTTGACATTTGGCCATTAAATGACTCCAACTCGATAGTGATCAATCATGTCATCCCCAAACACGTCTCTTCAACGGTCATGAACTTTACAAAATGTCATGTTTCATTCACTTAACTTTACATTGCACCCAATCACTCACTCAACTTAGTAAAATTGTACTCCACCACTCACTGGGCTAATTCCGTCTACATCGTTTGCAAACGTGGACGACGGCGTTGACATGTGGCTATTAAGTGCTCTATCTCGACAAGGTTCAAGTGAAGTCATATAGGGCTCAGCACACATGTAGTAGAGATCATCACAATCATTATTGTAACTACATTTTCATAGTTTATCGGTACATTGAGCAATTCAAGGCAGATCCAGAGTGGAAAATGAAAATTATGCAGGCTACAATAAATGAGGACTTGAAGATAAATATTACTAGAAATGTAGCTTGGAAGGCGAGAAAATATGCTAAACAACTGATTAATGGGACTATCAAAGCACAGTTTGGGTCACTAAGGTCGTATGCAGCTGAGGTTTTGAGGACTTATTCAGGATCCACAGTGATGATAGCACTTAGTGGGCAAGTTTTTCAACTGATCTTTTTTTTTCCCATCTCCAGGACTGGTACGAGGGACATTTGGAGCTAATCGATACAGGTAGGCACGCTTCGGAGGAGAGACGAAGACATGTGAGTACTCGTAATGACTAGTGTTTATCATTTCATTTGCGTACGAGCGTGCGTGTGTTATATTTTGTTGGGAATTCATGAAATGGTCCTTTACTGTCGAGATGGAGTCATTTAATAGCCACATGCGCCGTCGTCCACGTCTGCAAACGGTGTAGAAGAAATTAGACCAATGAGTGATGGAGTATAATTTTACTAAGTTCAATGAGTGATTGGGTGCAACATGAAGTTAAATGAGTGAAACGTGGCACTTTGTAAAGTTCAGTGACCGTTAAAGAGACGTGTTTGGGGATGACATGGCTGATCACCCTTGAGTTGGAGTCATTTAACGGCCAAACATGCCGTCATCCATGTCTACAAACGGTGCAGACGGAATTAGTCCAGTGAGTGATGGAGTGTAGTTTTACTAAATTCAGTGAGTGATGGTGTGCAATGTAAAGTTCAGTGAGTAAAACGTGACACTTTGTAAAGTTTAGTGACCGTTGAAACAATTAACTCGTATTTCAACCTATCAAACATATGAGCCCTTTACAATGTAAAACTTAATTGATGTGCATAAAAGGGTATCAAATTTTATATGAATAAACAAAAATTAATCTAAGCACGAAACTTATCACAATTCATAAATTAACACAGTTTCAAGTATATGCATCATTGCCAATAAAGCTCTCTGACCCACATGAGCAAACAAATTAAAAATTAACTAAAAAGAAAATCTTTTTGTTTTCATATATAATAAAACAATAAAATTTCACACCAACACAAAAGAAATAATAACTCAATTTTTTCACTCCCAAACTTAAACAAGACATTGCCATCAATGTCTCAAAATATTATCAATTAATTAAAACGAAAGGGTAAAGAAAGAAATAAGACTCCATAGATGTAAAGAGAATTCAATTATAGTAATATGGAACAATTCATATTAAACTCAAACATAACAACCTATAGCGTAATGTTGGATGAAGATATCTAAACTACTCTAAGTAATAAAATTTTCTAATCCTATTATTTAGAAAGCATAATAAATAAGATGAAAGAAAATTGGGTTGACTTCAAATAATTCTTGTTTATAATAATTAACTTGACCTTGTTGCTTTGGCTCTTTAAGGTGGTTTGAAAATGGAGTTTTCAGTCTTGTATCGCTTGTACTCGCATATATTTCTTGCTTTATCTTTGGCCTTTCAAACTTTGAGGTTACCAAATTGGTCCTTAATTACTCTAACCAATCAATCAACCAACTCCTTTTTCTGTATCGATGACATCCATAATCATCTTTCTCTTCATGGTCATTCTCTCGTATTTTTCAAGTAAGTGGGCGGTTTGAGTGGAGTATTCATGTGGAAACGTTGTTGGTTGTCTTTCACCCTCAAGATAATCTTACATTTTTCAAAATTTATTCTTGCACTCCCGATTGCTAAAAATGGTCTTCTTAAGATCATCGGTATGTCTTGATTTTCTCCAATATCAACGATGATGAAATTAGTTGGGAAGATGAAATCTCCAATTTTGACAAGCATAGCATCAATCACTCATTAAGGATACTTGATTAACATGTCAACCCGCTGTACAATTATTGAACTTTCCTTTTAATTCGTCAATTCTAATTTTCCGTAGATAGACAATGATAATAAATTAACATTTGCTCTAGAGTCAATTAAAGTATTTATGTTATGTAAATTTCCTATAGAGTAAGGTTGAGTGAAACTCACTAGATATTTCAGTTTGGGAAGGAGCTTGTACTGTAGGATTGCATTGCAATCTTCAAATAATGTCAATGTTTCATATTCTGGCGCTTTCTCTTCTTAGTCAATATCTCTTTAACAAACATCGCGTAGTTGAGAATCTGTAGGATTTTGTCAACGAAAGGAATATTGATGTGAAGCTGCCTAAGGACATTCAAGATCTTTTTGAACTGCTTCTCGAGCTTATTGTTTTGTAACCTCTGCGGGAATGGGATTAATTGGAGTAATGCGTTTATTGACAAGACTGATTGTCTTAACCTGTGGATTGTGTGAATGTTCTTCTTAATTAACCTTTGTTGATACTTTAGACTAAATCACTTGTTCTTCACAACGTGGTAGGTACCTAATTCTCCTTAATTGCTTTCATTTTTTACATTGATTTCTGGTAGTTGAATTTCATTTCTCGTTGTGATGGCTTGGACTTGTTTCTCTTTTGGCTACTTTCAAAGCCTTTGAGGGAATGTGATATACGGTACATATTCTCCTACAGGCTCAGCAAACTTGATTGATGGCGTGTCGACAACTTTATATTCCATAGCTTAAATGGCTAAAACATGTTTTTATGAGTTCTTTCCTGTGTTCATTGGCAGGGTACATTGTGTTCTGTTGGATAATGTAGTTGTTATCTGCCCCACTTTATTTTTCGAACTTTTAATAGAATTTCTTCCATTTTAGTGCAATTTGATCCTCCACATTAAGTTCTTGTCCATTCTAGGTCCTCTTTATTTTCATGACAGGTCCTCATCTTCAAAACTTAATTATTTTTTCCCAAATTCATCAAATGTATATAACTTCAATTCAATTTCATCCGAATTTGCTTACTTTGAATTTTAACTACAATTAACATAATTTAACCTTAGTTAAGTAGATGTTTGCCCAATATAGTAATAAATATAAAGAATCAAAGTCTGGATAAGCGCATGAAATACACTTATTAGTTATGTTCAGAGAAGGATTATAGCAGTGTGATCAACATCATGAAGGTAGGTTTCATGTTCAATCAATTTGTCATGCAACTCATTGAATGGAACATGGGTGTCATGCTTTTGAAGGCAGTGATAACTTCTTATTAAGTTGGTCCAAGGTACGAATGCATTATATAAGAAGGTTGGCACCAGTACGAGTTCCTCTAAGAGCAGTGAGTTCGTCAGCATGTGTTTTTATCTTGACTTGGAAATCTACAATTGACTAAGTACCTCGGGTTAACTATGATAGTTTGTTGATTTAAGTATATGATTTTAATCGAGCATGAACAAATGTTCTAGTTTTGGGGTTTTTGATAATTGTATTTTATATACTTATTTATGCCGTTAAAAGTGAATATTTGGAAGTACTTTTAGATAATTATTGTTAGCGAGCTTTTCTTGAAAAGGAACGACAACCAGATAAAAATTGCGATTGGTGATTCATTGCGATTGCAGAGCTGAATATAAAATTGTAGTGAACAAAACAAGAATCCTATGCAATCGCACAAAAGAATACTATGCGATCGCGTGGCGTTACTTAGGAGAAAGATTTTGTTCCTTTTTATTTCTTCTAATTTTTGGAAGCAATTTTGCTAATGCTTTAACCTAATTTGGAATGCTAATCTTGGCCTTCTTCATTCAAGAACATGGAGAAGAAGGCTAAGAAGTGATTCAAGGAAAATACATTAAGAGGTTGAAGATTCAAAGCTTGGAATTGAAAGAAGCAAGGAAGAATTCGGAATCAACTGACTTGTTGAAGGAATTCAAGAAGGCGAAATTGATTGTAATTCTTCTTTTTGCAAACATATTTTTCAGGTGATGAGTATTCATATTTCCTTTTGTAATTTCATCAAAAGTGTGCTGGGCTCAACTTGTAAGTGTTGGGATGAAAAATATAAACCATTATTTACTGTTTTAATTCAAAGGCCATTACTTTTAACATGATTTTTCTAATTGATTGATATCATATGATTATTGCTTATTGAAATGTTTAATCACCATTGAGATAATAAGTTACTCATTTTATTAATGGAAGGTTCAAAATAGTTTTTAAAGATTGCAATAGTCAACATAAGGTTCAATAAATGTTAAGAATAATAATATATAACTTATGCAATTAAAATATGTAATCGTGTAATTTATTGCTTTTATAAGTATTTGAATTTGGAATAGGGATATCTCAGGCTATGTTTAGAAATATGTTTAATTTATCTCAGGAGAAATAGTTCAATAAAATTAGATCACTACTTCTCAGTTGATACACAAATTAGACTAAAGAATATAGGTCGAAAATTGGAATCGGAGAATAATAGGAGGGGTTAGAATCCTAACACGCTTTTCTCAAATAAAGTCTTCATAAAATCATTTTTCAAGTACAATTAGATAGAACAATAACTAATAGACTATTGTCATCTTCTAAAATCTGTAAGTTCTTATTACTTCTCTTATATTAAAAGTATCATTGCATAAATGTAAGTGTCCGAGTTAAGATCATAGAAAAATGATTAGACTTTAGTAAAGAAAATATCTTAATTTAAGTTCAACAAATAGTTAAGCTACTTACCAAATATAAAATTAGCAAACATATTATAGAATTAACATGAAAGATCATGTTGAAAATGGAGATGATACCGGATAACTTAGATACAAATTTGTTGAAGAAAATATAATATTATAGGCACAATATAAAATAATTGATTACAAGAACACAAGAACGATGTAACTTGTAGAGAATTGAGATTTTATTATAATATGGAGAAATAATATAAAAATTTTGTATTTATGATTTGTTTAACTTAGTCTAAAATATAATGAATAGCTAAATATATAGGGATCAAGTAGGGGAGGTTCAAACCCTTGTTTTGGTGTTATAGAAGGAAAATGATGCAAAAAATGCATGTAAAACGCGAAACGGATGTGACCTTGGAAAGCAGCGCTAGGCGAGAGGCTAGGGTCGAGTAGTAGTCGAGTGGCAAGGACAGCACTTCAGCACTGCCTGTATGGCGCCAATGCGCCAAGTCTCTAGAAAAGGTTAGTTCATTTGCTCAAATTGATTCCTAAATCAAAATCTTTACCTTTTTCAAGTCTGATACAAATTCTAATTCCCAATAAGGCTTCCAAATAGAATTTCAATTAGAATTTATTAAGTAAACTTGAATAAAATTCCACAATAGCATTCCAAATAGAATTCCTCTTAAAGTGCACTTTAATTAAAATTCTCAATTATCTTCAAAAAAGAATTCGGGTCACACACAAATTCTAACAAACCCCATCTTGACACGAATTTCAATGCAATAGGACAACAAAGATTCTCTACCTAGAAACAAATTCCACTGCAAGAAATAAACTTCAACTCTTCAACAAAATCACAAACGACATTCTCCATCAAAATTTCCAACTGAAAATATTCTCCATTTTTGTCATCTTAATTAGGGGTAAAAGTGATCTAATGATCATCAAACAAGATTAAAATAAGACCTCTAACATAATTACAATTGAATGCATCACAGGAATGATATTGGCAAGAATGGTTTGTTATTTAGCAATTGAAAACAATGACATAGCTGATAATGGTAGCAATGTGAATTCACCCATAACCTCTAAATTCAACTAAAATGTATTCTTTAAAGAAGACCTCAAATTAGACTCAAACGGTATTGAATCCAACTCCAAATCTACCCGAGTTCTTAAAATATGTTAATTGCTCAAAGATTCTGTATAACACTACATCAAGTGTTCTAACCATTCCATCAAACATCTTTATTCTGACCCTGCTAATACTGGCTATCCGATAAGTTGTATTATTAACCTTTTAACACTTTTTCATATGTTGAAAACGAATCCTGATTGAGACACATATGAAAAGAACAAGACGTATCAAGAAATAAAGCCTTATAAGGTTTGAAGTTGTAGTGAGACATAAGCTTTCCATCATTTTTAGGAATTTCTGCAATACTTGTTTTTCGTGAAGTTTCTGATTGCTGATTGCAGTCAATTTTGCTTTATTCTACAACTTATAATAATCATTTATCAAATACCCCCCCCCCCCCTTTGCAATAATTAAAAAAATGGAAGTTAGATTTTGACTTGCCTCCTGCACGACCACCATCAATAATGAGGTCATCTCCATATACCTCAGAGCAACAAGATGCTTCATCTTCTCATTTGAATATAAAGCATCATAGATTTCTTCTATGATGAGAGTATCACAACCGTCTAAAATCATGTCTCTAAAAGACATGTATGAAGTGGGTAATGAATACAATAAAATCAAGTTATTTTTCCTCTAGAATCCAAGTTGTGGCATCTTGTCAAATCCCAATAACACATCATCTAAATCCATTTGAGTGAGTACTGCTAGCTTCTTTACCTACCACACAGAGAATCTTGTATTGTGATCAAATAGCAAAATATCAAAAACCACCGCCTCACGCAACAAAATCCGCCACCCGTCAACAAATTAGCAGACCTGCAGATTTCCACAAAACCACAAGCTTCTGCTGCCAGAAACACCCATCGACACCACACAAATTACCAGACATAGTCGTTCTCCAAATTACAGTCGACACCCGCTGTTGTTAAAATTACCACCGCCACAATACATACCCCACTGCCAATATTCCACAACACAACCAACAAGCCTCCACCCTCTCGCTCCCATCACTCGCTTGCTCGCGTCGCTATAACCAGTTACTGAAGAAATTCAACGCCACCATCCCGTTCTCTTTCACAACTTACCCGTACCAGCGCGACGGTCGACGTCGAGAACGCCACCAGCCTCCACTCTCGTAGGCAACCATTTTCTCACAGTCTGCTCTAATCGAATTTGGGGCCTAAAGTGTATTTGATTGGTATTTTGGGCCAGTTTGGGCCCTACTTTATTATATAGGCCTCCCTACTTTGGGCCTTGACTTGTTTTATATTGGGTGTAGTTTGATTGGTATTTTGGGCCTCAGCTTGGGCCCATATTTTATTATAAAGTGTCATTTGTTTCAGTTTAAAAAATATCCGATTGTTTTTGTAATTTACTTTTAGTAGAGAGAGAAAACAAAAGGAAAAAAATACAAAAAAAAAAAAAAAGAGAAAAAAAGTGAAAAAAAGATAGAGGTATTTTAACGTTTTTGCAGGTATCTCCTTTTGACCTGCTGATCGGTTCAGTTCCTTCGACGACCAAAATGGGGAGCTCCTGTTCTTTTGACTTTGGCTTAATTGGTAAACTCTACTCAGTGTTCAATTACCTCGACGAACAACACGGAAGCTACTATTTCTTCATCTTTAGTTTATATTACTGTTTCATCTTCAAATTGCATCAATTAAATTTTTGTGCTGCGTTCTTTTAATCGTCCCCTACATTTCACGTTCCTTAATCCCTTATTGTGCTAC
>CAIGRB010078576.1:0-11623 GCA_903798255.1 Fraxinus quadrangulata | reverse complement strand
AAAAAAAAAAGTCAACGGTCAAATCGAACGTTTGGTTAACCAGGCGGTGGACTGGACTTCTCCAAGGGTCCAAAATTTGACAGTTCTGGCTTCTGATTTGAAAAAACGGTTATATTGATCATCCGAAAATTGACAGTCTACTAGATTAGTCATCCGGTTTGACAAAAAATTTTAACTTTTGATTGCTATAAATACCACTTCACTTACATCAAAGTTTTTCATTTCTCTTTGTGCTTAATTTATCTATATCAATTTTAAAAGAGATATATTTTTGAAAAAAATATTTACACTTACATCACATAATTTTTTTCTACTTTTTCATATTTAAATTTTAATTGAATCAAACTTGTAAACGTCATATTTACCAAAATTTCTAATTTCTCTCTTAATACTTAATTTATCACAAATAATTCATTGAAATAGAGAAAAATTTTTTAAGAAATTTTTTGCACTTACATTGCATAAACTTTTCTTTTTCTGCTTCAAATTGAAATTTTGATTGATCTAACTAAACTTGTAAAATCATCACATTCATCAAAGTTTCTTATTTCTCTCTTAGTACTTAATTTATTATAATCATCCATTTTAAGAGAGATATTTCTTGAGAAGATTTTTAAATATACATTGTATTTATTTCTTTATCTTCTCATTGAAACACTTTGATTGATTAAATTTAATTTTTGACTATTATATTGATCAAAGTTTTTCATCTAACACTTGAGCTATCACTTATTGTTGTTCATTGAAGTGTTAGTTTCTCTTAGTACTTAATTTGTTTGTATTATTTATCAAGAGAGGAATTTCATTATAAAATCACTTTGATAAAGTGTGGATTATGTTAAAGTCCCTTAAAGATCAACATTGTATAAGAATCGGTGCTCCTTGTTGTAAGTCAGCGTGCGTTTCATATTGAGGTCCCGTAAAACTCAATAGTATGGGTCATATTGAGGTCCCCATAAAGCTCAAAAGTACGGGTCGTGTCGAGGTCCCGTAAAACTCAACATTGTATAAGGATCAGTGCTCTTTATTTGTAAGTCACCAAAAGCATTGTAAATGGTTGGATTGCACCATAAGTCAATCAATATAGTGAAAATGCCTTACTCGTGTCGGAGAGTTTGGTAACGGAGGACGTAGATCATTGCTTTAGATCGAACCTTCACAATTATATCGTTTGCATCATCTCTCCCTTTTACTTATCGCTTTTATATTTGTGCTTACTATTTGAATTAATCTAATTAATCTTTACTTGCTTGAATTTAGATTAATTCTTCGAAAAAGTTTTTAGTGCTTGATTTTTTTATTTTTTATTTTTTGATTTGTTTTATTGAGTTTCCCATTCTCAATATTTTGTCACTATTTATAAGAAAAATATTTGAACTCATACACTCAAGTATAAACTGTTTTGATAAAATAACTGAAGAGAAACATCGAAGAATCTATTCATAATCAGATGTAGTACACTTCCACTAAATTGTATACATAACTGCAACTGCGGCATCAAACGAAATTACATAAAACATATATGGCATGTTCGGTACACACGGAATTGGATAGTAATAGACATGAACGAATATAAATTTAAATCATGTTCATTAATCATATAGTCCTATCGAGTACTGCACAGCAGATAGGGACGTATTTACATTGGAGCCGGAGCACAATCTACAGGTGAAGATGGAGAAGGAGCATAAGCAGACATAGGACCACCAGCAGCAGCAATAGGGCCAAGAGCTGCACCAGAACTTTGAATTTGAGCCATTGAACGGCGTGAATTTGTTCGTTGAGATTTGCACAGATCAGGTAAAAATGCTCCTGTTAATTGTTATCAAATACCATATTAGCAGTAGCAGATGCAAATTATCACTGCGTCGAGTTTCCATTTATGAAAATTATGTACGTGGCACGACTTCAATAAAAAAATGTGTATGGACTGGACTTAAAATTAATAAATTTGTTCGTTATTTTAATAAGTTAAAAGTTTTTTAGATGATGTTGTTTGAGGAAGAATTGTGGGTTGTGAAGATCACCTTCTCCGAGAGCCAAATTGTAATAAAGATCGACAATGTTGGGACAGTTCTGGTAACACTGCGGTGAGCACAGCTTGGCAGTGAACTGAGAGTCGAGGAGGGCGTCTGATGAGATCCCGACAGATTTTCTATCGACCCCACATGAACTCATGCATTCATCAGCCTCAATATACTCGTACAAGTTAATTGCAAGAACTTCAGATGTCTTGCATTGGAAATCCATTGTTCCATCATTTGATGCGTATGTCTCTAACAGGCATCGCTTCCCAGAGGACGCGATTGAGAATGAACACAATCCAATCGGCAATTCCTCGCACAATAATTCCCCTGCATCCAAGAAGGAAGAGAAACAAAAATGTTAGTCGTTGCACGGGATTGGACAATAGATAGAGCAAACTAATTGAATAACTCGTCTTGTAGATTACCAAGAGCGCCATGGAGGAAGAGAGTCAAGGCAAGGAAGATGAAAATTTTCATTTTGGCACAGAAGCTTGATTCGTGCTTTTAAAAAAGTTTGGCTCGATGATGTTGGGAATGGAGTTAAGTTATATGCTTGCAGAGAGTACATGCAGAAGATGGTATTTATAGTGTATCTGTGTCTTTTTTATTGGTGGGGGTAGGGTGGGGTGCTTAGCAAAATGACATTGTAATGGTATGGTTTCAGATGTATTTTGTCGTAATTATGGAATTTGATTGAAGGAATTTTTGTCTGTTTCACTTATGTTCAGTAAGACTTCTTATGATAATAATGTCTGTTTCACAGTTAAAGGCACATTTGATGTGTTCGAGGTAATCTTTAGCGCCGACCGGGAGTAACTTGATGGAATAATGATCAAAGTAATTGACACGTTTTGTGCAGGGGAAGAAGCTTTTGTTAGTGAAAGTGACAAAAGATCAGCAAAGCAAGTTTATAATGAAAATATAGATCAAAATTTTACATGGCTTAATATTTTGTTGTTGGAGCCGTACACATCAATATTTTAATGAATAACCTCAAATTTAATCATTCGATTAACTATGCAAAGTATCATGTTTTGTTAGTTAACAATCCTTGTAATTCCGTTCTGCCCCCAAAGACCAACGAAAGAGAGAAAACACTGCTCACAGACAACGCAAAGTACTAAAAATTAGTATCTAATTGTATCTTTTTAGACACTCATTTGACTTCTAATTGTATCTCATTGATCATATGTGATCTTTTTAGACATCTTTAAGCTCTTTAACTCCGCCAAGACCTATACTGCTAACCAATTGACTTTAAATTATAATTCCATTACTTTAATTTCGTCTAAAGAATAACCAATTACAAATAGAGACTTAATAAACTCCCACTTTGGCATTCCATGACAAAATCGTTTAAGCCAAAGTTAAAAAAATAATAATAATAAAATAAAATAAAAAATCCATCCAAAGACTCAATTTTCAAACTTTAACTCAAATTTTGTCAAACATATTTTCTAAAACACATAAAAACAAAACCACTACGTGAAAAGCAAGGGAAAACTTATAGTAAGACAAATACCTAAGTTAGATAAATAACTTAAGCAAAACATGTATAACACCAATGCATGTACTGCTATGAACATCAATTAACTTAGAATCTAAACATGAAAAGATAAGATATAGAGCTGAACTAGAAACAAAAAATAATGATATTGATAATATACAAAACACGTAACATAATATCAATAAGCAAAATATCCAATTATGCTAGTTAAATTATCAATCAATCAAGGAATTACTACGACTCCCTCTAACTCAAATACTTATCAACTTTTTGAAATAAATACAAACTCTCCCCATTTTTGTTAAGAATAATAAAGGAAGTCTAGCAATACACTATACTCATAAATAGCATAGAGAGGATTGAATAAAAAAAAAAATACACGTGGACAAATTATGCAGGAGAATAAAAACTTTCTTATGAGACAACTATTTTTCATGAATTATTAAATATAATATCTTGAACAGTGTTACTTGCTTACTTATATAGGCATAATTCATAGACGGTATGCTTTTTCCACATAACTTATTTTAAACATATATGTAGTAAATTGCATAAACTACACGTGCGAAAAGCAACACTAAACTTCTGCAAGTAAGTTTCATAAATTTAAATCAATGAGAAGGACATGTAAAGATCATTGGTGAATGAATATATTTCTCAAAGTATGAAAGCAAACCTAGTACTACAAGAACCTTTTAAATAAAAAGCTCATTTTAAGTTTTTTAATGTATAAATTTCTAGCTCATATTAATTTTTTTAATGTATAAATTTTCTTTCTCCCCTTCGCGTGCAAACGCACACATCTATGTATATATATAATTTTCTCCTCTTTTTTTCGTATCTTATATGCATACTTATGTCTTGAGCGCGCGAGCACACACACATATAAAATTTTCTTTGCCCTTTTTTCATATCTTATATGCATACTTATGTTCATAATGCATATTTAATGGCCTCTATAATGAGTTTTAGGCCAATAACTAAAAAATCAAATGATTATAGGACACCAAATTTTAAAATATTCAACATGTTTAATTGCTCAAGTCAAAAAGGCTATGGAGAAAAGTATAAGATGTAGCTTACTTTTTCATATATTTCAAGTATTTTGAATCTCAACTATCTTTTTCTTTTATGGGGAACATACGAGAGCTTATGTCAACTAGTTATAGGTCATTTTATATTAAAAGTCAAGTCACCACAGTGATGATCGACATCTCAAATCTCACATACGCGGTCAAAATTCATTCACAAAAACTTAATATGTGTAGGCAGTGCAGACGATACATGTAATATCCTATACTAAATACTCATTAGAACTTATGGAAACTTTATTAACAGTTTTCAAACTCTACTGATTAGAGTGTAAAATAGCACGATTTTCTCCTCTTATCTGTTGTATTTATGTGATTATTTGACGTCTAAATGCACTAAATACCTTATATTTTGATTTAGGTTGCAAATGGATGAAAACTGTAGAGATTTGAGGAAATAAGTCAAAAATGACCAAAGTGAAAGAAAAGGAAAGTCTAGGGATCAAATTGCAAATATTCAAAAGATAGCTCAGAAGGAAAAATGAAGATATGAAGATTCGAGAGTGTTAGAGGTCAATTGGATGAAGAAAGGAGTCAAAAAGATGAAATCTAGCCAAGACATTATCACATATCAACTTTCAAGCTGAAAAGTTTTGCATATGTTTTCAGCTTCATATTGAGACCAGTTTTTTATATGGAAAATGATCGAATTTGAAGATGGTATCCGAAGGAAGGTTGTAGTTCTGAGAGTTAGCTTTCCAACTCATCTTGAATCACCTCAATCGAACATCGTTAGAAGAAGATATGATCAAAATACTGAAAATCGTGAGGGGGGTAAACACTATAACCATGCGGTCGCATGATTATAAATCCCTGCGGCAGCATGGTCATTTACCGAAAATTCAAGGGTAGCAATTCATTGTTCCATGCGACCACATGGCTTTATACCCTGCAACCGCATAGGTCGTTTCTATGCACGAAATTACAATTTTCGAATTTGATTCCAATACTTATGGTAACTAATTTTTCACGCGTCTCTCAACCCTAAAAGACCCCAGAACGCCTCATTCTTCATTATTCATCATTCTTTTGTCCCTTTTGGCTCAAGAAATCCATGAAGAACTAAAATCTTGGTGAAGCTGGGGAGGAACTCTTTCGGAATTGGTGATTTCACATCTATTATTCATATATTTTGGTATTTTCTTGTTGAACAACTCTAGAATTTATAGTTTCTTTCCATGAATTTGTAATGAGATTGGTTTAGCTTTTATTAAATTAATCATAGATTCAGTCAAGCTTTTTTTATCGATGAGTTGGAATATTTGTTGAATTATAATCTCATGAATGTTATTGGTAGATTGTTTACTACTTTATGCTAAAAGTATAAAGCCTTTTTTCTGATCTTATTCCAATACATGTATGCGTAATTGTGTTATAGGGAAACTAAATTCTAGAGTTACAATTGAAATTAAATTGATTTAATGGTTTATTCTTCTGATCGTGAATTAATTTTGAGATTGGTTTAGTATTTATTAAATTGATCATAGAATTAGTCATGCTCTCTCTATGGATTGATTGAAATAATTACTTAGGTTTTAACATCAATTATTTAAGTTTATTTATGTGATTCTCTACTTCTTTATGATTCAGTATATAGTCGATTTTGAATCTGATTTCGATAAACCAAGTGTGAACATTGCAATAGGAAGATTAACCATTAGGATCACGCTAAAATTAAATTGATTTTCACGATATATCTTCCTATTAGAGTGTCGAGATGAAAACCTCTAATTGTGTAATTAAAATGGAATAATTGATGTGATTGATCCGATCCGATTGAGAGAAACTTGACACTTCACCACCTCAAATTTTTTATTTTAATTTCACATTTCAAACATTGAATTTCACTACACATAGAAGATGATAACTCATCACTTTTTGGAACCTTTAAACATTTTGCATCTCCATGTGAATACGACATCCCCAAATCTGCACTATAACTACCGCATTATTCAAATATTTTGAATCTCAATTATCTTTTTCTTTTATGGGAATATACGAGAGTTTATTCAACTAGTTATTGGTCATTTTATATTAAAAGTCAAGTCATTACAGTGATGATCAGCATCTCAAATCTCACACACGTGGTCAAAATTCACTCACAAAAACTTAATATGTGTAGGTAGTGCAGATGATACATGTAATATCCTATACTAAATACTCATTAGAACTTATGGAAACTTCATTAATAGTTTATAAACTATACTAATACTTGATTAAAAAATAACGTGTCCGAAAATTATGAACTGGAAGTTCTATGACTTCAAAATCCTTTTTTCATTTTTTTTCATTAAAAGTTTTATTATTTTTTGATAATAAAGGAATAAGTAAAAAGAAACTATTAATATACAATGAATGAATGTGCATGCATGCATGCATGAATATATAGATATCATGAATAATACAAATGCATGCATCTAAACACCTAATCAATGAGGCACACAAACACTTTTACCGTGAAAAGCAATGTTGTAATTAATATCATCACTTTGACTTGTGAATTCACTCGTTTTGAATCAAATCTTTTTTAGAAGAAGATGTTATCTTAGTCAATTGTGTCATTAATTCAGTCAAGTGACTAGCTTGATTAGTCAAGAATCTAACATTAGTAGTTATATCTTGTTTGCTATTGCCAATCAAGGTCTTATGACACTTAGGTTTAATGTGACCTAACTGACAACAATTGTAACAGATGTGAATGAATTTAGAAGCAATCTTAGGTGGATGATGTACAGATCATTTTGATCCTCGAGTACCTACATTCTTGGTCTTGTTCCTACTTAAGAGCTCGCGACACTTAGATCTTATGTATCCTATGTTAGCATAATGGTGACACGTGGGGATGAACCTTGGAGCAACTCTAGTTTTCAAGTTTTGAACCTTATTTTTAGATGAGAAAGTGGTATGGGAATTTATTTTATTAAAGCCTAAACCTTCTCAATTCTCAGCTTGATTTTGCAATTCTAATATGTTGTCAAACTTCTTAGAACCACTGGAGAAAGATTGAAGTTGGTCATTTGATTTTTTAAGATTACTTATAAGATTTTTAACTTTAATTTCTAAGGACTGTTTCCCAACTCTTAATTTATTCAATCCTTTGGTAGACTGCTTAAGTTTGACTACAAGCTTATTCAGTTTCTTAAAGATTGATCTATTAATCTTATGTAACATGAGACTCTCCTCAAACGGCTGATCATAAACCTTATGAATATCTACTTTATTCTCAGATCATTCATCAGAAAGTGATTGACTCCTTTAGATAAAATTAAATCATGGATCATAATCAAGCTCTGATACCACTTGTTAGGATATATTTAGACCCAAATATGTGGAATTAAAACAATCAACAATTAAAAGTAACAAGACACTATTTATTGGTTGTCAAACCCTAATTAAACAATCACATAAACACTCATATCAAAGTAGTAAAAAGTAAATAACAGCATAAATTGATGATGGAGAAAAACCTTTAAAGATGTTGACTTATGGTTGATCTCATGTTTTAATTATAACAAAATAATTTTGTATCTCTAACAATTGTATTCAAGTTTTCATAGCTAGTATGACCAAATTGATCAATTGAAGACAAAATGATTGCTACCAAAAGACTCGCAATTTATGATCAAAGAAAATCGAGATGGAAGCCGAGTAATCATGTCAAATCAATAGAACCATTTATGATGAATCAAACATTCAATGAAGATATTAGATTTATATGTTTTGAATCTATATGTAAAGGTAAAATGTTTTATTCCTTAGCAATGAATCACTAAACGCTCAAAAAGTTAAATTTTTATGCACGAGATAAATTATTCATAAAAATGCTTGCATAAAAAAATATTTTCAAAAAAATACAAAAATCTTCACTTGATTTTTAAATATTTTACCAATATCACTTATTTTGAAAAGTTAAGTGAAAATATCCTCCAAAAGCCCACAATTTTTAAAATAATCAAGAAAAGAAAAATTCAGAAAATTTTTGTCCTAGTGGACATCCAGTTTGGCCAGCGGATGTCCGATTCATCCAACGGTCAAAATTTTAACTGTTCTGATTTCTGATGTATAGTGACTAGTTTAGTCGTCTGGTTCAGTAGGCAGACATCTGGTTGGTCAAAATTTTTGATGTTTTGACTGCCATAAATATCACTTTACTTTACATTTAATATAACACTTTTAAGAGCTTTTATGTGAGATATTCTTGAGCAAAGTTACATTGATTTAACCTTTTCAAATCATTTATTTTGAAAAACCTTTCATTGAATTAAGTTTCAAAAATCATTTTCCTTATCAAAGTTTTTCTCACCTAACACTTGAGTTTATTCATTGCTATTTATTAAAGTACTGGCTTATTTTTCTCTTGGTACTTAATTTGATCATATCATTTATTAAGAGAGAAATCTCAAATTGTAAATCACTTTCCTATTAAATTTGTGGGTCTTGTTGAGGTCCTATAAAACTCAATTTTGTATAAGGATCAGTATTTCTTGGTTGTAAGTCAGCGTTGTAAAGTATTGTATTACACCAAAAGTCAATCAGTATAGTGAAAAGGCATTGCTCGTGTCGGAGAGGTTGGTAACAGAGGACGTAGATCATTGCATTGGATCAAACCTCCATAATTATATTGTTTGCATTATCTCCTTCTTTTACTTATTGTATTTACATTTACGATTACCATTTGAATTTATCTATTTGGTCCTTATTCGCTTATATTTATATTAATTTTTTGAAAAAGTTTTAAATAACCAATTCACACCCTCTTGGTTAGCCATCATTAGGCTATCAGAAGAACTATTCACAAGGATAAAAAACCTCCGGACTAACCTTGTCAAGAAGATCCACTAGAAAAATTGTCTTACAATTGGTTCAAACCCTACTAAACCTCAGCTGACTCTAATTACCCAACTTGTAAATTACAGAAGAACCCTTCGATTGTGCGACCCAAGCTTCATAGAACTCTGTACTACTTTTTTTCATTGGATCACCAAGAATAAACTCGTTCCGGAGAGCTGAACTCCAAACTCTTCTTCTCCAAATTTCAGAAATCTGAAGGCTTACGAGTGAAGGTAGGGATTTTTAGTGTTTGATTTTTAGATCTTTTTGTGTTTTGATATGTGGTTGAGGCAAGAGAATATTGGAATATATAATTGATTTTCAAAGTATAATCTCTGGACTAAATATAAGGTTCAATCAATAAAAAAGAATATTTGGGAAAATAAATGAAACTTTGATTTTGGGGATGAATAAAAAATTCTTTTGAAATATGCTTTTGATTTTCAAAGAATGATTCTTGTATGAAAATAATGTTCAATCACACTGGAAAAATATGTCAGGGCTTGTATATTTATAATGGTTAGTGCTTAAGGTTGAATATGATTAAAAAATAGTTGTTTCACGCGAACTAAGGTTTCTATTCGTCACACTGCCACTTGAGCACCTAAAGGGCGGCCAGCTCTCCCCGAGCATCTGTTAGTATTTTCATCATATCTTTCTCTCTCAATACCGGATTAAGGAGATTTGAAATGTGTTGAAAATCTAACTTAAAGGGATACAATTCTTCTAAAAATATAAATCCTCAAATTCGAATGTATTTTATGTGAAAAATGCATCTCCTACTTCTAATTGCATCCTATTGATCATATGTCATCTTTTTGTACATCTTTGAGCTCTTCGACTCCTTCAAGATTTATGTTACCAATCCATTGACCTTTTGACTTTAGTTATAACTCCATTACTTTAATTTTGTCTTAAGAATAGCTGAGACCTAACACATTTTTCGTTTTACAATTTGTTTGGTAAGCATACTTACCAGACTTGACCATATTACAACAACAATAATAAACCAAGTTTTATTCCCATATCGCTACGGGAATTCTTATCATTGCTTAATCCACTAAGAGATCTAACTAGATAAGTGAAACTAACACAAACCTAAGGCCCTGTTTGATTCAACAAAAAAATCCATGGAAAATGGAAAATAAATTTCATTTCCACCCAAATGGCATGTTTGATTGGCCAAGTTTTCTTGGCAATTCATTTACTCACTTTTGCCTCACACGGTTGGTTTTCTATGGATTTGAGGAAAATGAATTCCTACCAATTTGGTGGGATTTGGTTTTCCAGGTTTTTTTTTTTCATTTTTTTTTTCTTTTTGGTAATGAAAACAAATTTTATGGATAATTGTAAATTTTTTTACTCTTTAATGGACAATTTTCATGAAAAACAAAGTCAAACGAAAACTAAAAGATCCAAAATTTTAACATTTTTCAAGTGGTAAATTATTCCAATTAAACACAATTAATTGACAATTCCTAGGAAAACAATTTTAGGCAATTCAATTCCCTGAAATTCATTTTCTTTCTACCCAAATTCCACTCTTGCAATCAAACGAACTGTAATTGATTTTTATATTAACTTTCATCTTCTAACTTAATCAACCAAAATTGACTCTTGTCGACGAGGTCTATTCGGGTCGATGTAAAATATGTCCCGACTACTTAACTCTTCCATATCTTACTTCATCCTCAATCGGCATCATCCCTGCTAGTAGATGTATAGGCATTGTTTAGTGGGGATTATAATCAAATTTTGAAATTTTGATAAAGGTTAACAAAATGTATGATTGAAAAGTTGTGGATCCTATAAAATATGTAATTGAAATTAAGTGTTGATTTAAATTTAGATTAAAAATTAATTTTAATCCCTCCAAAGGGGCATAATCTCATTTCTCATCGTATACAACTATGATTAAAGTGAGCCTTGCCTTAAAAAAACAATTCAGCATTCAGAAACCATTTCAGAATAGTACAATGATTGGCAACTTTGCCTGTGCGCACCTTCCAAATTCCTTACACCAAATACCATATATTATGCCAAAATACTTCTCAAACACTACCATTACCGTGTAATAATAATAATAATAATAATAATAATTTGTATCCTTATTTTTTCCTCTTACCAAAAAATTTATTACTAATTACTAATTTTTAGTACTTTGTGTT
>CAIGRB010078568.1:3980-14605 GCA_903798255.1 Fraxinus quadrangulata | reverse complement strand
GGGAAGATGATAAAGTTGATTGTGATGTGCAAAAAGAATGTGGTAATTTTCATTGTGAAATATAATTGTACGGTGGCAATGAAGTGGATCAACATGAAAATAACCACATTCTTTTTGCACATCACAATCAACTTTATCATCTTCCACTCCATGAAAGGGATCATTAGCTTTTTGTTGGTGCTCAAATAGACCTTTGCTAACAAGAGTTACACAAAAGGGCAAAATGATAACCTAATTTATCGAGACCAAGTAATCTTAAATGGAAGTTAAAACTACAATTTTCATACAAAGATGAATAATTAACATTGTAGAGGTCTAACACTTTATAATATAATTCTTTTATGAAATATCTACTGAAAGTCCTACTACAACTTCATCACTCCCACTACATTTCTATATCCATTTGTCTTGATTATCGCGAAAAAGGTCACCAAAATAAAATATAGCAATCCATGTTATTGATTCCATATTTAAAATGTTAGNTACTTCACAAGTAAAAATGACACACGTGATGATCTATCCGTAATAACGATATCCGTATCTCGTTATTACTTCGACCACAGACGATTTAATATTCAGTCATATGTAATTTGTATCTCACAATCACAACTCCTTGTGATTAATAAATCATCAAGACTTGAATCTATAGATTCTATTATTTAATTTATTAGAATATAAATTCAACTAAATAATAGATATTGCCATTAAATATGCATCAATTATATATATATATAATGTTTATATCCAAAGTTGATTGGACTTAGGACATAACACTTACAATTAACCCTTGATCCTTGTCCCGAATAAATGAATTAATCATTTCTACTCGACTTCCATCGTGGACTATTTACAACCCAAATGTATATTCATGTTTGCCAGTAGAAAAGAAAGAAAGAAAAATAAGGCAAAGCCACTTTTACTATGATGCCACTCCTTTGTCTCAAACCATTTGAGTCCATATGTAGAAAAAGCAACATTGCTATAATTTTCAGTGAGATATCAAAGTTGTTTTGAGCAATCTTCAACTCATTCCAATAAATATTTTCATTTTGATCCACTTCATTGCCACCGTACAATTATATTTCACAATGAAAATTACCACATTCTTTTTGCACATCACAATCAACTTTATCATCTTCCACTCCATGAAAGGGATCATTAGCTTTTTGTTGGTGCTCAAATAGACCTTTGCTAACAAGAGTTACACAAAAGGGCAAAATGATAACCTAATTTATCGAGACCAAGTAATCTTAAATGGAAGTTAAAACTACAATTTTCATACAAAGATGAATAATTAACATTGTAGAGGTCTAACACTTTATAATATAATTCTTTTATGAAATATCTACTGAAAGTCCTACTACAACTTCATCACTCCCACTACATTTCTATATCCATTTGTCTTGATTATCGCGAAAAAGGTCACCAAAATAAAATATAGCAATCCATGTTATTGATTCCATATTTAAAATGTTAGCAAGTAATCTTATTGCTTTATAAAAAATAAAATATAGCCGATTAGTGATTTAACAAAATCGAAATTGCTTTTAACAATCACAATCGTGTAAAACGATAAGGATCATTTTAAAATACTTCAATCATTTAAACATACTAAAGATTCAATATCATGAGATTGTTCTTTTAAATGCTATTCCAACTCGAAAAATTATTCAAATACTAAAATGTACAGAAAAGGGCAATTGATATGTACAAATCAAAGTAACACAGAATCAAAAAGCATAAGAGTGAAAATAATATCTTACCGGTAAAAAATGTACAAATGTTAGGGTTTGTTATCTTGAACGTAATTCCTTATACTTTGAGTTAATCTAAAGAAGAAGAAGAAAGACAAGACAGAGAAGAAAATGATTGGAGGAAAATAGAAAGTTAGATCGTTATTTTGATAAAAGTTGATAGTTAAAAAATTATGAATTCCATAAAATATGTGATTAACATTAATTATTACTTTGTCCAATATTAAACTCTTAAATTTTTACAAAATATGGACTCGAAAGTAAATTAAGATGATCATTTTCACATGCTTGACTAGGCCTTCTTGAAAAATAAAAACCAAAGAGAAGTAAAGTCGTTCTCAGAGCAAAGCGAAGTCGTGGAACATCATCCATTAAGACATGTGGAAAACATAAATCCTGATCCTTCAATTCAACGCGGCTCACGAAGTCTTCCTCCGCATAATTTCCACAATTGAAAAACCCTAGAAAGAATCGATTTTTATTCACAATATTAAATTGCAGAAAGTCCATTTATCATTACAATTTTCGCAACGGATTTCTTTTGGATTAGTACATTCTTTTCAACCCGACAGACGAAATCAGTTGAATTCTTCAGATGAGAGGCGGAGGCCTATTGATTGCATTTCTATTTGTCACCTTCCTAATTTTAGCTTTTGTATTGAGGGTTAAATCAAGCCCCGATAACCCTGATCCAGATCCTGAGTTTCTCAGTGGTTCCGAAGGTCTACCTACCAATCCTCCGCCTACACCGTAAGTCCTGTCTTTTAGTTTCCAAATTTTCTATGTTATTTAATAATTTTGTGAAGATTCAATTAATTTTTAAAGAGATTTAAAATTCTAAATTTAATATTAAAAATGCACAATTGGTAGCTGTATTTAACCCCTATAATTTAAGCTGATTTTTGTGAACATATTAGTGTGTGTGTGTGTGTGTGTTTTTTTTTTTTTCCCTTCCTGATCAAGAGTAATTGAGATATTCAGTAGAGGCTATGGAGGCTATTGATAATGCTTGTTTATGTGTCAGCTTGTCAGTGACAAAATTCGAGAACTAGAAACTGGATTTTTCCATGTCTCTGGGTTTTGTTGAAATTCAAATTGTGTTGTACTTAGAATGAGTTTGAAAAATCATTTTTCTAATTCCATTTTAATTTTTGAAAAAGGGAAAATGTTATTTTGGCATTTATGGATATGAAATGTTCGTTATGGGTTATGCAGCGATTATATGCTGGACAACTGAAACAGTGAAGAAGTTGTCGAGGTGGTTCAAATCAAGACTTTCATCATAAACAATGTTTTCCTCGATAGTGAGCTTTTATAGTAGCATAAAAACGGATAATCATATATCTTGTTACTCTGACCATGGGTGGAAAATAAAACAATGTTCCAATGATTGTACATGTTGCCTACAGTTAGTGAGGAAAAACCTAGTTTTAATCAAGTGAACTTAGCTTAATGAGATTTCTTGAAGAAGGGTACTGTGAAGCATAATTAGAGATTTGAAATGGAAATCATTCTTTTTGTGGAGAGTGGATAGTAGATTGAAATGTTGGCAGGGTATAATTTTCGTATTTGTGAAATCATCGTTTTTTCCTCCTATATGCTATTTGTTCATTCCGTTATTGGGTTGTCCTCTTCATTCACATGCTAAATGTCATCTTATCATCTCTTATGCTTGTGGATTTAGAATCAGTACACATGATACTGCAATAGTGGCTGCTCCAGATGGCATGGTATATTTTGTTGAGATTAGTTCGGGACAAATTGTTTCTTCTTTTTCATCGGGCCCCTCTATTTATTCCTCATATCAAACACTCCCCAGTGATGAAGGTGAAAATTTTGATTCCTCTGCTGACGGTGATAATTTCTACATAGATTGTGGAAAAGACTGGGAACTCTACTTACATGCAAAAGGCTTCAATAAAGTGGTATGTCCATCCATAAAGCTTTCATAGGTCTCATTTTATAGGCTCTTAATCTGGATTGCATGATTTTCTAATAATGAGGATGAGCTGTTTCAAGCATCTTTTTCTCCAGATTCTAGTGTTCCATCCACTTTGTCATAAAGTACCCTCATCTTCCTCATGGTTTCTTACATAACTTGTTAGAAGTAATTTTCCATCGCAGAGGCTCAATCTGAGTGCTGAAGAATTTGTAAGGCGCACTCCATTTGTATCAACTGGTGGTGGTGTCATGTTAGGATCAAAGACAACTGCTGTATTTCTTGTTGATATCAAAACTGGAAAAGTAGTTCGTACATTTACAACCGATAATTTTCCCTCAATTGGAGAGCAGGATGTCGATGAATCTTCTATTCTAGCTAGAAAGGATATTGAAGAATGGGTAGGATCTGGTCCCGCAGACTTGGAGGATATTGAGAAGCCACTCTATGTTACAAGGATAGACTATAATCTGAAGTATACCTCCAAGAAGACCGGGAAAGTTCTTTGGCATCTAAAGTTTGCTGATATTGAAGCTTCATTCCAATGTGAAGGAATTGAGAATTTTCTGGGTCGAATTTTACCTGAGGTTGACAAATTTGATCCAGTATATAAGCTTGATACAAAATTGGCAATGCGTTGCCAGATGAGGCCTGTGGTCTATCGCATCCGTGACCATAGCTCACTAGAATCCCTTTTTATGTTTGAGAAGTTACCAGATGCTCTTCCAAGAGGCAAAGTACTTTCTTTACCTGCTGCTGATCACGATCCTCTTTTAGAGCCGGTGGATAAGTTTTTAGGTGTTCATCATGATAATGAGAGACAAATGTTGCTGGCTTTGCCCAAACCTGAAACTGAAAAATTTATTATCAAGGGTCTGCCTGGAGGTGGTGGTCATCATATGAATGACAACCTAGACCCTCATAATTTACAACACTCTCATTTCTGGCCTTCCATTTTATATGCTGCATTGGTGCCACTCATCATGGCTTTCTTTTTCTATGTAAGACGTGCAGTGTTCAGGGCACATGGTAAATTGTACGAGCAGCCTGAAGACAATAAGTTTCAAGTCGTAAAAACCAAAAAGAAGAAAAGTCGCAGAACTGCAACCATTAAAAATAGCACTATTGTCAAGAACGAGATGCACAATATTTCTGACCATCAGAATTTGCGGGGCAGAAATGATCTCCAAAACATTGAAATAACTAAAGGAAATTTCTCGCCAAATTATTCAAGTAACTACAATAGTCTTGTAAATGGACGTCAGATTGGGAAGTTGTTGGCCACTGATAAGCAAATCGCCAAGGGAAGCAATGGAACTATTGTACTTGAAGGAATTTATGATGGCCGTTTAGTGGCTGTTAAACGCCTTGTCCAGACTCATCATGATGTGGCTTTAAAAGAGATTCAGAATCTTATTGCATCAGATCATCATCCAAACATTGTCAGATGGTATGGAGTGGAATATGATCAGGATTTTGTCTACCTTGCTCTGGAACGGTGTACATGTAGTTTACATGATTTAATATCATATTACACCCCTTCTTCTCAGAATCAGACACCTATAGGAGACCAAGATAATGAGTCTCCTAGTGATTGCACTATCCGGTTGCAGTGGGCGCTTGGAAATGACAAGGATCTTGAACTGTGGAAGGCTAATGGCTATCCATCTGCTTGCTTGTTAAAACTAATGAGGTTTGTTTGATATTCTCTCAATCCATTATGGTTCATACGTATGTATTTCTGTTAAAAGTTGTCTAATTTAGAAACATAATGCATCTGTCCCTCTTCCACTCACCCAAGAAGAAAAAACTCCACGAAGTAAAAGAAAATACATGAAACTTGACAACCTTTTTGTTCTATTTGTAATACTTCTCCATGCATTATACCAGAAGCGGTAAATGACATGAAATATATTATTAAAAGTTGAACTAGGTTATAAAATGACTTCTGTAAGCATGATACACGCAAGTCACTTTTTACTTAAAGGATATAACAGGGAAATATTTTCGATGTAATTTTGCGTGTAATTCACTCAAGTGTTTCCCGGTAGACGATAACTAATTTTACTTCATACAAAATCTTAATTACAAATTTTTTACGCAAGTATGTCATGATTGTATACACTATCTTCACATCATATTTATTTTAGTTGAGTTTAACATTCTAAAAAATCATTGTAATGTGCAGTTACAAAAGTTTGTTTTTGCTAGTTATTGTTACTGCTATCCTTTTTCTTTTATATGTAGCTTATTGACTTTCATATCTATCATGAGCTACAGGGATATTGTTTGTGGACTAGCTCATTTGCATGAACTTGGAATTATACATCGAGATCTGAAGCCTCAAAACGTCCTTGTAATAAAGGATAGATCCATGTGTGCAAAGCTTTCTGATATGGGCATCAGCAAGCGCCTAGCAGGAGACATGTCTTTAACCAAAAGTGCTACTGGTGAGGACATGTATTGTTTTGCAGTAGATATGCTCAAGTTGACTACTGCATGTTGTCTAGTTGTGGAAATTGGTCTGATGGCAGAATGTTATTAATCTTGTATTTTGTCTCCGATTTTTTTTTAAGCAGGTTATGGGAGTTCAGGTTGGCAAGCACCAGAACAATTGCGCCAGGAACGTCAAACGCGTGCCCTAGATTTATTCAGTTTAGGTTGTATTCTCTTTTTCTGCTTAACTGGGGGCAAACACCCGTTTGGGGAAAGTTTTGTACGTGATATAAATATAATCAATAATGAGAAAGACCTCTTCTTGATAGAACATATACCAGAAGCAACAGATCTTATCTCCGGACTCCTAGATCCAAACCCAGATTTGAGGTAATGTCCCAATGTTCTTTCTTGTCATACTGCACTAGAGCATTTCACTTTAGAGGCAATTCTTTCTAGAACCTTTGTTTTTATAGCACGTCGCTCAATCTTGTATAACTGTGGTGACAATATACTTGTAACGTTATTCTATAATCAACTAATCTGTTATTCTATAGGCCAAGGTCCATGGAGGTAATGCATCATCCTTTGTTTTGGAACTCCGAGACGCGACTCTCATTTCTTCGAGATGCTAGTGATCGTGTCGAATTAGAAGACAGGGAGAATGAATCTGAACTCTTGAAGGCACTCGAAAGTATTGGAAAAGTTGCTTTGGGCGGTAAATGGGATGAAAAGATGGACAACGTCTTTATCAATGACATCGGCCGTTATAGGCGTTATAAATTCGATAGCGTCCGTGACTTGTTGCGCGTGATAAGAAACAAATTGAACCACTTCAGGGAACTTTCAAAGGAAATTCAGAGAGTAATAGGACCGGTTCCTGAAGGATTTGACTACTATTTCTCAAGTCGATTTCCAAAACTTTTAATTGAGGTCTACAAAGTCATTCATAGATCTTGTGCAGGGGAAGAAACCTTTCACAAATATTTCTGAAGTACTTAGTCTCTCTTTCTCCTCCTCTTTGTTAATATTACCTTGTAAATATGTACACAAAATGTATTTTATACGTGACACTGAGTACATTAGTCCATTTTAAGTTTCAAATACAATGCTTAGTGGTGTAAAATAGAAATTAGCCTCTCTTTCTCAGTCTCAAATATACATTCTCAACTTGCATTTGTTAATCCAGACGAAGGGATATTAAATAAAATGGTGTGACAAATCATAAACTCGAGCTATTTGGGTACATTTTCGTAAATTTAGACTAGTAGCAATTTTATGACCTTTTTCGGTGTGAAGAGTTGAATACAATGTTTTCCTCATTGCACTTTGTACTTAAGTATCCCGTTGACTACTGAATTTTAATTTGTTTTCCAACTTCTTAAAATTATCATTGAACTTTACAAAATGTTATATTTTATCTATCGATTCAATTAGACATCCATTTTTTTTAAAACAGAAAATCCTATTTGTTCTTGTGCCAAGTTTTCAAACTGTTGGTTCACATAGACTGTTAAAAAAGCAAGTTGCTTCTTTCTTGGAAATTAGCTATGGCAAACTTGCTCATTGTTGATTCATTTGCTTTGCATCAAAATATAACTTGAATGTGGTTATTGATATTTTTTGAATCAATTCTAAATTATATAACTTATTTATGAAACTTTTTGCTTATGAAAACCAAGTGATTTCATGGTGGTAAAAAACTTGAAATATTAGTTCTACTGATGATTTTTACATTTTTTTGTTTACATATTGAACTTGATACAAGTTTATGTTGTTTACGAATTACCAACAATGTAGAAGTCGAATCAGATAATAGTTGTCTCACTTTCTGCTCTTTTTGTTTCATCACGTTATGTTATAAAAAAAAATTAAAATGTCCATACTATGATTAGATAGATATATTTTTTAGATGTTCGATGACTTGTTGGATTTCACGATATACATACAAATTTATTTTTAACCATGCATTATTCAAGAAAACCACTTTTTACAAAATTGATTCTGAAAAAAAATCTTTCCCAAACGTGGATTACACATTGTACACTAATCTTCCAAAGCCATCAAATATATATATAACACCATACGATAAAAGATTGAATATACAAGTTTATGTTGTTTACGAATCACCGACAATTGAGTGAAGACAAAAAGTCACATTTCCTCAACAATAAACAAGGACACCAAATTCAAGTCTCGATCGAAAATCTACCACAGTAGATTGCAAGTAGTTGGAGTGGCATAAATGGACAATCAATCAATAAATATAAGATATGGGGTCCATTTCTAACCTACCAAACTCACCAATATTCATTCCAGTCCATCCTTCCCTTCCCTAGGATTGACTTTGATTTCTTCTGTCATTGCCAGTTATTCCGGCCCAGGATATCGATTAAGTTCACGTTTGAGCCTCATTTATTGTGAATAAATTTTGTAAAAGGTAATTTTTTGAAGGATGTGTAGTTAAATTGTATTTTTTTTTGAATTTACGTGTAATTTATTTATTTTATTTTTTTGTGGAGAGCTTGAAAACGAGTTTGGAAAAAATTGAGGTTCGAAATGGGGCTAGAAAATCCATATATTTTAGTTGTTACCAATTGAATTTTGGCTAAAAGACATTAGAGGTTCTAAAATCATCAATAAAGTTTCAATTTGGTTGCTAGGCATGCGTGTAAAGTATGGAAATTAACGAACTTGTTAATTTATCTGATTGTGTGAGTTTCAACTGCACGACTTTCATGTTAAACCCGCAAGTTTATATCGTTATAAACTCACAAAGCAAACTACAATCGAGAGGAATCGTAAAAGAACACATGTCTAGACATTAAACGTAGTGACAGATGGTTACTAATGACCAATTTGAAACTAGTTCAGAAAATGAAAAAAGGAACTTACGGGAAAAAAGGAATAAGAAAGTAAAACTCCGATGATCTTAAAACCGAACCACTTAAATTTAGTGTTACATTATTGTTTTTCCTCCACAAGGTTATTATAGATAGCTTTTATGGTCAAGTAAATGAATTAATTTCAGTGATGGTCATTAAAGTCCAAGCAAAACTTCAATTAATTATTAAAGTAACTTTGAGATCTATTTTATCACAAGTTAAACATACTTTGTGTCTACTAATAAGAAATGGATAAGTATAATATTTTATCACAAATCAAGCAACGTCAGGCACTGTCGTTGCAGCAAGGCACCGACAATGCTTCTTATTACCTTGTTCTTCTTCAGCAGCAAGAGTCGAATACAATGTTTCTCTCGTTGAACGTTGTACTTATTATTACATTGACTACTGAATTTTAATTTGTTTTCCAACTTATTAAAATTATCATCGAACTTTACAAAATATTATATACTGATTCAATTAGAAGTTCATTTTTCTAACAGAAAATCCTATTTGTTCTTGTGCCAAGTTTTCAAACTGTTGGTTCACATACTGTTAAAAAAGCAAGCAAGTTGCTTCTTTCTTGGAAATTAGCTATGGCAAACTTGCTCATTGTTGATTCATTTGCTTTGCATCAAAATATAACTTGAATGTGGTTATTGATATTTTTTGAATCAATTCTAAATTATATCTCTTATTATGAAACTTTCTGATTACCAAACTTTTGCTTATGAAAACCAAGTCATTTCGTGGTGCTAATAAAAAAAACTTGAAAAATTAGTTCTAGTGAAGGTGTCGGTCAGAATGATTTTCACATTTTTTTTACATATTGAACTTGATACAAGTTTATGTTGTTTACGAATTACCAACAACGTAGAAGTCGAATCAGAGAATAATTGTCTCACTTTCTGCTCTTTTTGTTTCACAACATTATGTTATAGACAAATTTTTAAAATGTCCATATATTAGATAGATATATTTTTTAGATGTTCGATGAAATGTTGGATTTCACTCTATACATACAAACTTGTCTTTAAGCATGCATTCTTTAAGAAAATTACTTTTTACAAAATTTATTGTAAAAAAATCTTTTCTAACACATTGTACACTACGCATTATCCAAAGCCCATCAAATATATATACCACCATACAATAAAAGATTGAATATACAAGTTTGTTTACGAATTACCGAGAATTAGTGAACACAAAAAGTCACATTTCCTCAACAATACTAAAACAAGGAGACCAAATTCAAGTCTCAATCAAAAATCTACCACAGTAGATTTCAAGTAGTGGGAGTGGCATAAATGGACAATCAATCAATAAATATAAGATATGGGGTCCATTTCTAATCTACCCAACTCACCAATTTTCATTCCAAATCATTATTCCCTTCCCTAGGGCTGACTATGATTTCTTCTCTATCTTTGCCGCTCATTCCGGCCTAGGATCAGTTAAGTTCATGTTTGAGTTTGGGCCTCATTTATTGTGAATAACTTTTGCAAAAGGTAAATCTTTGAAGGATGTCTAGTTAAATTGTGTGCATATATATATATATTTGAATTCATGTGCATTATTATTATTATTATTATTATTATTATTATTATTATT
>CAIGRB010078475.1:2571-25494 GCA_903798255.1 Fraxinus quadrangulata | reverse complement strand
TTGAAAATATGTTTTTTTTGGTATTTTGAAAAAATATTTTGAAAATACGCAAAACGCATTTTGAAATTTTTGGTTTAATTATAACTGAAAACACCCAATTTGTCATTTTGAGTTTTCTTTGTAAATTTTTAACTTGTTTTCAAAAATGTGTTTTCAAAAATAGAAAAGAGAACGCGTTTTCACTATTTTAGAAAATCGAAAATAGAAAACGGCTAGAAATTGGTAAAGAGAATATACCCTTATTTTTCAACACTTCAATCCTCATCAACAGCTATCGTGTCATTCCAGAGTTTCAATGGAAACAGATATTTTTCGGGAGGTATATATTGATTACATAGTTACTAATAAGATGATTGTATAGTCTTTCTTCTTCTAAATAATTCCAAACATGATTTGATGGAAATAAAACTCTCCTGATCAATTTATGGGCCAGTATAGTTTGTCTTGCTGTTGAGAGACCGTGATTATTTCCACCTCATCACACAGGTCTGGTGGTAAATTACACCTAAATTTGGTTCAGTTCCAAACACTACCTTGCATAAGCTCGGATACAAAAGCTTTTTGAGAATGAGTAATTGGGTTTTGTTGATACCCAATAAATTCGGGTAATGATTTCTAAATGATTGTATTAATTTCATAGGATTTGATTGATGAGTGAATGTTTATCAACAATACAATTGATTGGCTCGATTCAAAAACAAATTGGGTCATTGGTAGCAACTATTAATTAATATGTGTTGCTCGTGGCTAGTTCAGTAGTTGGACAACCCTTTTATATCCCACTTTGTGTCACTTGGTTTTTTGGCCCATATTGTGTGTTGTGTATTGGCCGAATGTGTGTTTAGCCCATTTTGTGTGAAACACTAAGCCCCCATTTGGCCTTCATTAATTTATAATACATTTTTCTTTCTTTTCTTTTTAATCACATATTCTCCAAAAAATTATTATTCCAAAAATTATAACATCAATTAAAAGGGGCCAAACGAGGGCTAAATCTATATATACTTGTCTCTTGTTTGAGTGAACCATGTGTGTTGCAATTGAATTAAGAGGGCAATCACTTTCTGATTTCTCTCTTTTGCTGTAAGTTATCTGCTATCTTCTTGTTCCTCTTTATTGTTATTTGCGGTCACCATTCTTTATCCTGTGTTTTACAAACAACTGGGTACCATAGTAAAGAAAGTTGTGGGTTGATCCTCAATCAATTAGCGGTGTTTGATTTGGTATGATAAATTTGAGCTCGGTTTGCACCAATTGAAGGTCCTTGGAGTTATATTTGCACTACAAATGGTATCAAAGCTATGATTTTAGTGATCATGGTGTGAAAACATCATCAAAAGTAGTAAGATTCGAGGCTTTGCAAAACAGGAGAAAATTGGTTGAATATATCCAAACTCGAATAGGAAATTGAGGTTTTCAGAAAAATCCAGAGGTCAGGTGGACAAACGAAGGCATACCCTTGCTCCAAACGACGAGGACCTTGCAGACCGGTATGCGAGATACATCCACTATCGCAGGTGACTGGGCTTGAGCCACGTGCAGCATCTCCTCCCAATGCATGGTAGCGAGTCCAGGGATAGTCCCCGAAGACAATGTTCTCTTGGCTGTGCTGCGGACCTATTGGCAGTGTTCATTTTCTGTTTCGAGTAATACAGTAATTTCTGGACCATTTTGCTCTGGATGTTCAAGCTTCGAGTTGTGGTTGATCGTGTTGCTACAGTTACTAAAGCTTTAGGGTGAACAGTGATGGCTCTAAATGACACGACCCGCCCCGGATCACCTTAGTGGACCCGAAACGTGATGTGCACCGATGATATATGCTGACTAAATGTTAGATCCACTACCAAGGCTAACTATGAATTACTACTAAATATGCCCAAAAGCAAATGCTTATGAAAAATGTAATGCAATGGGCCCAAAATAATTACTTCATGCTTTCTCAAATATATCATATCACTCAATATGTTGTGTGGCTTTCACTTTGAAATCATTAGGCTACTTGAGCTATGAAGATTCAATTACTACCTGTAAGAAAATCGTGGAAAAATATATGAGTTGATAGCTCAGCGAGTGGAAAATTTAAAAATAATTATATTTTGTCGTTTATACATATTCATCAAAAATCAAGTTCGTATTATTTAACAGTTCACAATATAACATCATATATTAATAATCAAGAAAGGAAGCTGTCATTGTTATCATGATATAATCATCAACTGAAATTTATAACATCATCTCATCACCTCAATGTATTAGGAAATCTACAAATATGTACCATCGCACTAAAATCTGTAATCTGGTCATACGTGCGTAGACTACCCCATGGGCTAAACACTCTCGACACTAGCCTCAAGCCCCCTCAGTGAACGGAAGTGGGTCTCATAGACCTCTCATAATCAATACTAGAACACGGTTAAGGCCCCTCAATGAATATTGAAATCTAGCATTAGTTTCTATATTTAGAAACTGTCTCCAAAACTTTTGACAAAAATAACACTTTCTGGGCAAAATTTCAGAAATAGCACTTGTACATGAATTTTGCATGATAAAAAAAATTCCAAAATCCAACGTCAAATCCATATCTCACTCTAATACATCATAGTCAAATATTTCATATCATATAAATACAAGGAAATTAAAGAATAAGTATCTATTTAATAAACTCATCTTCAAATTTTATTTTCCTCAGCATCAGTCTTCCAATATGCATTTCTTTGATACATTCTTGTTTAATATCTAAAACATATTTCAATAACCCCTACTTCCTGTTAAATTTTGAATTTAGGAAAAATTTTCATGAACTCTAAAATCTGATATCATTCTTCAATAAGTAAACTTTATGTTTACCTCTAGGAATTAAAAAGAAATTAAGGCTGTGTTTGACACCCATTTTAAAGAAGAATTTGATTTGGCACAGTGATCGATAGAAGAACGTGTAGTTAAAAAGTAAGGAGAATTTTTAGATTTATGTGTAATATTATTTTATTGATAAAATGTACGGTTGAAATGAAGAAATAGAAAAAAACATGAGAAAGAGAATGAGAAAAAAAAATGGACGTCAAACAAGGGCTAAAGATTGTAGCTTGTCTTTCTCCTTTTTCTTTTTCTTCTTCTCCTCCTCCTCTCTTATTATTTTTTTTTTCCCCTTCCTTTTTTTTCCTCTCTATGGGTTTGGTCTCTGTCTTTGGTTCCCTTCAAAGGAATGAGCAAAATGGATAGATAAGTCAAGGCTAAATGGATAACTATAGCCAAATTGCAAAGTCAAGTTCTCAATCTTCTTACAATATCACATTTAGTCCCTCATATCCAATAATATAAAGTAAATTCCTAGATTCCTTTATATACCATTTCTAGCCTTTCAAGTACTAATAATCACAAATTAAGCCCCATGAAATCATTTATTCAACATAAGTCCTTATTTGGCTAACTTTGACGGTTGAGATTCTTGACTTTGACTAAATAATTTCTTGACTTTGACTATAAATCAATAGGGTGTAACACTAAAACTAAAATTTTTGCCATATTTTATGTATTTGAAATGTTTAAAGCCTAATAAGTTTGACATTTGAAAGCTGCTTATTGATTCTTTGATAGAATTATCGATTGAGTCATTGTGTGAGACTTGTATTGAGTGAGAAATTATTTTGTTGGCATACCTCTTTGTTGCATTTAATATTCCGTTAAAACACATCAACTTTGTCCATTCAACCATTCATTTGATCTGAGATCGCGAATCTTAGAAAGCCTTGGAAATGTTTTTCTCAATTTACCTCTAGTGATTATGTGTTGGTCATTATGATCATATTCGAGTAAGAACGAGTAAATCCATGAATAATTTCTAATATATATTATTTGAGGTCTGAGTATGAGTGAGCCATTTCATGCTTCTTTGTCATTTTTGGAGCAACTTTACGATTGTTGGTTGGTTGTGTTGGGAAAAAATTGTGTTTCATATTTTTACAGACTTTATTTATTAGCTTACTTAATATATTTAGCGATTTTTAATTGTCAAACTTTGGGAAATAAATTTGTCAAATCATGAGGAAAAGGGGGCAAATTTTGCCAGTAACGAGTACTGACTGACTGGATGGTAAGTGGTTCGACCAGAATCTTTAAGCTGTGATTTTTATATTATTCCTATATAATAGAAAATATTAACAATTATAGCTTGTATAGAATCGATTATATACCATACTAGATATTTTAAGATTTGTTTAATAGATAAATATAAGGATAGGTTAAATTAAAATTATCTTTCCTTATTCTAGTATATTCCAAATCTAGAAAATCTTTTGGTATAATTTTATACTAATTCTCTTACCTTGTTATGCTGATAATTAGGTAAGAATTAATTCTTATCTTGATAATTGTTTTACTTATAAGTAAGGTAATTAATCAAGAAATGATTAAGTTTTGAAAAATATTTTTCGTTCGTGACCTAGCATGCAAGGGTACAACCATCTTCGGGCAAGTACAAATGACGTAATGCTTCATTCAATATTTTCAAAACCAACATTTTCTTCATGCTTTTGAAGAACACGAAAACAAATTGGTGCTTAATATATAATCCCATCTATTGATTAAGCTATTTGGCATTAGTTAAGAATGTTGATTCTTAATCCAAGTGGTAGTTGCGGCCGAATACAATAGAAAAGTGGTGATAAAATCAAGATCAGTGGGTTTGATTCCAATTTATCAACAAGTAAAAAAAGAAGAAGAAGAAACAAATGGAGTTATTTTTAGTTTTATTGATTATTCATTTGTTAATTTTGCAAAATTACAAAAATCAAATATTATTGTATTTTTGATCAGCTAAAATTATTTACAAGTTCACTCAAGGCAAATTTTTTATTTATTTTTTACTTTGCTTGATGAACTAAAATGAATCTTTGACAAAGGAGGCAATTGATAGAAACCTTTCTTAAAACAAAAAGCTCTAAAAACTTTATTTATGAAAGCTAGATTCCTCTCTTCCAAACACTATATGTAGCTTTTGCAATAAAAATGGACATATTCCTTTTAATTGTCTAACAAAAAAGGGGCTACACTTTGAAAGTAAGGATAAGTGGATTCAAGAGTCCACTAAAACTAACTACCAAGGATCCAAACTTCTATGAGTATCAAAAATTAAATTATTTTTGTAGCTATAAAGAAGATAAAGAACAAATGGTTCTTGGATAGTAGATGTTCAAAGCACATGACTGGAGATATAATGTTGTTATCAAACTTCAAAAGGAATGATTGAATTCATGTAACATTTCGAGATAATGCAAAAAGGAAAGATCATTGAAATTAGAAACATTGGTAATTAGTCATCTCTTTCAATTGAAAATATTTTATTAGTGGATAATCTCAAAAATAATCTGCTTAATATTAGTCAATTATGTCATAAATGCTATCATATTAAACTTGATTAATCCAAATGCCTTATTGACGATGTCACATCAAAAGAAGTGATGTTTATAGGAACCGAAGTAAAGATATTTATATAATAAATATTGAATTTGAAAGTGATGAAAAATGTTTATCAAAGTTCAAAAAAAATGATACTTGGTTGTATAGAAAATTATGTCATATTATTATGGACCCACTTTCAAAAAATTTCAAAAATTACTTCGTTGAAGGCTTGTCAAAATTGAAATTTGAGAAAAATAAAATTTGTAATGCATGTCAATTTGAAAAACAAGTAAAGAGCTCTTTTAAATTAAAGCAATATTTTTCAACTACACATCTTTTACAACTTTTCCGGTCTTTTTGAATAATCTAGAGCTGCTAATTTGAGTGGTAAACATTATGACGAATCTTTTTGAATCATCTAGAACTGCTAATTTGAGTGGTAAACATTATGCATTCGTCAGACGATTTTTCTAAATTTACTTGGGGTCCTATTTCTGAACATAAAAGATAAAGTTTTGAATGTATTTAAATACTTTTGTATAAAGTTTAAAAATGAAAAGGGATGTAATATTACAACTATTAGAAGTGATCATGGTAAAATTTGACAACATTGCATTTGACAATTTCTGCAATGAAAATGGATACGAACACAAGTTCTCAGCTCCTAGAATTCTTTAACAAAATGATGCAATAGAAAAAAAGAATCATACATTGTAAGAAATAGTTAGGACTATGTTATATGAAAATAACTTGCCAAAATATTTTTGGTCGAAGCCATTAACACCGCTTACTACATTTTTAATAAAATTTTAGTTAGCCAAAAGAAAACAAAAACTCCTTATGAGTTTTGAAAAAATAGAGTTCCCAATATCAGTTATTTTAAATTTTTTTGTTTCAAGTGATTTTTTTTAAACAAAAGAAAATTTGAGAAAATTTGATTCAAAATTCGATATTGGAATCTTCATTGGATATTCATTGACTAGCAAATCATATAGAGTTTTCAACAAAAGAATATTAGTTGTTGAAGAATCTATGCAAGTATTTTTTTATGAAAGTAATCATCTTGATCAAGAGAAATATATTGCGAATGATGTAGGCTTGGAGATTTCTTTCGAGAAAATAAACGTCCAAGGTCAAAAAAGGAAGACCCTGAAGATCAACATGAGGAAGAAACAAATATTCAACAAGATGAAATAGAATCTTTCATAGTACAAAATGATTAAACTCTACCAAATGAATGGAGATTTATTCCTTTTCTCCCAAAAGAACTTATTATTGGTGATCCCTTCAAATGTATAAGTACTAGATCATCTACTAGAAATCATTTCAATAGTTGTGCATTGATTTGTCAAATTGAACCAAAGCATTTTAAAGAAGTCGAGTTTGATGAATTTTGAATTGTAGCAATGCAATAAGAACCAAATCAATTTGATAGAATTCATGTTTAGGATTAAGTCAATAGACCAAATGATCAAACCGTCATTAACACAAAATGGGCTTTTAAAAATAAACGAAATGAAAATGAGATAATTATGCCTAAGAAGGCTAGATTAATGGTCTAATGTTACAATCAAGAAGAAGATATCGATTTTGAGAAAACCTTTGCATCGATTTCTAGATTAGAATACATTGACATGCTTGTTGCTTTTGTTTACTATAAAGGATTCATTCTCTATCAAATTGATATTTTTCCATAGCTTAGGACTTCATTTAGGCGAGTGGATCCAATGGTTGTTTGCTTATTTCTTTTCTTGGTGTGATTTAGTTCAGCAAAGAGTTTTACGACTTGATTCTTTTTCTCCTTTAAGAGTTTGCATAGGGTTTCTTTTTCAACATAAGCTGCAACACTTTCTTCTTGAATAAACTCCATCATTTCATGAAGGGTGATGTTCCTTTCTTGTTCGATTTCTAGATTTTCTTTCAGAATGGTTCATTCTGAACATGTGAGACTTGATCCTAGTGTACTCTAACCTGTAAGTTTGAAACTGCAATCATCACTTGTAACAAGTCAAAACCAAGTTGTAGATTGACAATAAAAAAGTTACGTGATTATCATTAGTTTTGTCCTCCTCATTTGAATTCGATTCTCGTTCATCATCTTCACTTCATGTGACCATTTCGGTATGTTAGCATATTCAGATTCTATATGTACATATTCCTCACACGTATGTCCTTTCCATTGATGTATACATAGACTTTGCCTTGAATTATTGGGAAAGTTCTTCGTTTGTTGGGTTGAAATTTTTGTATTCCTTCATTATTTATTGTTCTTCAATAATTTCTTCAATTATTTGGTGAGCATGGCCATATGCTCATTAGTTTTACTTTCCTCATCATCAACCTCTTTTTCTTCATTTTTAGCTTTAAAGACAACTCCAAATCCCTTTTCTTTCTTTTATGGAGATGAAACTCACATATCATCAATGACCCCATTAATTCTTCTAACTTTATGGTTTCAATATCATTGCTTTCTTCTATGACGTTTACTTTGGAGTAGAATCGATCAGGTAGAGATCTAAGGATTCTTCACTATCTTACCATCTGAGTACATATTCTCCAGAGTATATCCTGAATTGGTGATGTCATTGAGTTCGGTATAAAAATAAAAACCCTTGAACTATTCGCCTTCTCTCATTGTTAGTTGTTCGAATTCTAAAGTGAGCATTGGAGCTTGGGTGACTTTACAATGGTAGTTCTTTCATGAGTAATTTGGAGTATGTCCCAAGCTTTCTAAGCCGCGTTGCATGTAGAGATTAAACGAAATTAGTTAGAATCTATAGAAGGAAAAATAGCAATTAAAGCTTTTTAATTCCAACTACTATTATTAAAATATGTAGTAATCTACTCTTTTGTCTTTTTCTCTCTCTTTCTCATTTTTAGTCATAGTGAATACTTTATATCCATAGATGATAGAGTGTCAATCTTTTTTGTCAAGGAATTGGATATAAACCTATATCCTAATTTTTCAATAGGTGTAATTAGTCCCGTCTAGAACAGGTCTAATCCATATCTTGAGTTTTCCTCGACCACACGTTTTAAAAGTGTACCCACTCTGACCCAAGTTTGAATTCTAAAATCTAGATAAATTAAAAATTAATTGCAATTTAACTATTATCACTCTAGACAATCAATAGTCAAAACTTCATATAATCAGTTTTTAATGGTTTTTACTGTTGCGTGCAAGTTATTGCTGTGTTCGTGATCAAAGTTTAAGTGGAATGTGGAATTTAAGTTAGTGCTGTCTTTATATGCTCAATCACAACTTCATTTTTCTTTATATGAAGTTGCTTTTGAACTATGATTTGTGGAGACCCACTCATGTTCTTTCTATTAAAAATTCAGACAGTATGCTTGTTTGGTTGATGTCTTCTTTAAGTATACATGGATTAAACCTTTTCGTCAAAAATCTGATTTTTTCAATGCATATCTGGCTTTCAAAAAACGTGTTGCTAGAAAATTCAATAAGTAAATAAAAACCTTCAATTCAGATGGAGGTGGTGAATTTATCAATTCCAAACTGTCAATTCACTTTCTTTCCACATGCATTGTTCATCAAATATCAACCTCGAATACTCCTGAGCAAATTGGTATGGTTGAAAGGTGCCATAGGACTATAAGAGAATTAGGTATGACTAAGTTGTTTCGTTGTGGTCCTCCTTTATTTTGTTGGGTAGAAACTTTGACTACAGTTGTTTATCTCATAAATCGTCTGCCCTCATCAGCTCTCAACTTTGACCCCTTACTTTGCATTGCATGGAATCCAAAAGGTTTACTCCTCACTTCGAGCCTTTGGATCTAAGTGTTTTCCCTACACTTGGGACACACGACACCACAAGTTTGACCCTAAAACACTCCTTTACATTTTTGTTGGTTACGGTGAAAAACACAAGGCTTATAAATGCTTTCATCCATCAAGCAAAAAAAAAAATTTTTTTTATCTCCCAGCATGTTGTCTTTGTTGAGTTAGTTTTTATGTTGTCTTTGATGAATTAGTTTTTCCTTGGAAGTATAGAAGAACCTCCTTCATGATGACAACAACAAAGCCACATGTAATTAGTTTTTTCAAAACTGGTTACCACATACTGAAATTACATCTATTGATCACCTTTATTCTTAATTCAAGATTTATAACTTAATGTAGTGTTCAATCGAATTTTTCTATTATATTCAATTTACCCATCTCAAGTTTTCATTGAGCATATTTAACTAATTTCTAATTAAATTACATATCTCTATACGAATCAATTTTAATTAAACGAAACACTAGTTCTAAAAATTCAAATTATGACCGTAATAATTAGTATATGTATCTCTACGCGTTATACTAATTTACCGAATTTTATTATATGGTCTAAATCTTAAACTCACATCTCGATTCGTAAGAATAATCATTAAATTATTGATAAGGTAATTTAATGCATTAAACTCATAATAAAATCAACACATGCAGAAATCTTGAATAAAAAAAAAAAGATCACAAATCGATTAAATTGTTTTCCCTAATATAAAAATTAGTTATTCATATTGAAAAAAATATCACCAAAAATTGACGAAACTTGAAAATTTATAATGTTTGCAGTTTTTCCTTTTTTCTTTCTTTTTTTTTTTTCTCTTTTCTTCTTCTCTGAATTTCTTTCCTGCCCTTTTTTTTTTCTCCCTCTCTCTTCTCTTCTCTCACTCTCTTTTCTTTTGTTTTCTTTTTTCTCGCTCCTTCTTTTCTGCCTTCAGCCGTAGTTCCCCTTTTTTCTGCCTCTTCTCTTTTCGTCTCCGCCTCCTGTGTGTGTATATCTCTCCTTCCCCCCCACACACACACTTTTTAAGGGTTATATATATATATATATATACATATTTGTGGTGTGTAAGTTTAATTTGGGCCTCAATTAAAATTTTCAATACAAATCTATTGAGGTGCATATAATTTGAACCTATTTAATATAATATTTCTCTTCAAGATATTCATCTTTGAATTTTCGTCATTTTTCTCCACTTTTGTATTATTTTCTCCAATTCTTCATTAAAAATAAATTTTTATCTACAAAACACAATATAACATAAATTAAGTAAAATTTAATCGAAAAAATAATAAAATATTATAATTTAGGCCACAGATAAGTGTATAAACTGCACTTATCACCAACATACCCCGTGAGCCTCATAACATAAAAAAGCTTTAGCACACCCCGGTTGGAAAGCAGCCATGAATGAAGAGCTTGCTGCTTTACATCAAAACGAGACCTGGAAACTTATTCCCTGCACGTCTAACATGCATGTCATTGGTTCTAAATGAGCATTTAAATCAAAACATAAACCTGATTACACTTTAGATCCACTTAAAGCACGTTTGTTTTCAAAAGGATATCATCAAATTGATGGAGTAGACTGTACTGAAACGTTTTCTCTTGTTATCAAACCACGAACAATTCGCATGATTATAACTATAGCACTTCTTCAAAAATGGTCTATTCATCAACTAGCACTTCTTGTTGGAGCTTTACAATACCATACACTCACTCGCCTTGATCTTTCATTTAGTGTTAACTATGTATCCCGATTTATGTATGCTCCAACGATGACACACTTAAAAAAGGTTTGACGTATCCTACGACGTTTCAAAGGAACAATTAAAATGGGATTAAAATTTTCTTCACACACTATACTTGATTTGTTTGCTTTCTCATACGTAGATTGGGCGAGGTGTCCTACAACAAGACACTCAGTGACAACCTATTGCAAATTCCTTGGAGGGAACCTTAGAGTTCTTCATATGATAGTTAATCATGTATTCCATTCTCGAAGCAAACACAGAGTTGGATTATCATTTTGTGCGCGAACGAATTGCACGTGGACTGCTTATCACTCAACATATCTCCACTATTAACAAAGTTGTTGACCTCTTTACAGAGCCAATGTCAAAGGCAGCCCTTCACTATTTTCGCAAAAAACTTTGCCTCCAACCCCGACAAAATTTGAGAGAGGCTATTAGCAACACATTACAGCATCACAGTTCACATCATAGCTCGGCACACTGAACAACACTAAGAGTCAATGGAGCAATAAGGAAGTGCAGGATTCTTGGAGAAAAAAGGTTGAAGACTCAAAATCTGGCCGAAATCAGTGAGAGAAAAATCGAGAGATATTGGAACTCCCACAATCTGGCTTAAATCAATAGAGAGAGATTGAGGGATATTGAAGCTCTAACGGCAACAAATTCAAACCAAATTGATGATTCAATAAATCTGTCAAATAAGGAAAATCCAAAATCAGCATGCAGAATCATCAGTTTTCCAAAGAAGATTTTATAGGAGTAGATTTTATGGAATTATATGTTAACAAAATAGATTTTATAGGAGCAAATTTTATGGAATTATATGTTAATAAAGTAGATTTTATGGCATTCATAATATTTTTTGATTTACAACTTCATCATGTAATTTTCTTAAAATACTTTTCCTTGTATTGACTAGGTGTTCACGTTGCCATTATTGAAAATAAGAAACATTAGCTTTCAGAACAAATTCTTTGTCTTTTTTCAATTTCTCCTTATTATTTACTTTATTGCTTTAAATTTTGCATGTTTATGATTAATACTTAAGTTTTAATTGGATTAATAATCTTAATCATTTAGAGATAATAAATAAGTGACTTGTTGATTGTTATTGATTTAAGGGAAAAATTCATAAATCNTATCGGTCACAGATTAATCAATTTAATGGAAACAAACAACAAAATAATATGTGACCACCACCTCACCACTGCCACCACCTACAAATCGATGGCTGAACTGTCACCGAAATATTCATCGACATTGGAGTAGTCGCCGAAATAGTCATCGGAATGATCGTCGAAATAGTCGTCGGAGGGTCGTCGGAATCAGAGCAGTCACCGAAACGATCACTGGAATATTCGTCGGACGGTCGTCGAAGCGGCAGGGGTGGTGGAGGTGGGATGAGATTAATTATATATATATATAATATCTGATTTTTGAATTTGAATTTTGAAAAGTAGGATTTCATGTAATTACCACTTGATTTAATTCCGCATTTGGGTCTAAATATTCGCTACAACGGTCTTGTCAGCTTTGTTTGCAGGATCATCATTGGTGGGCTTTGGGCCTTTCTCAATTATGACACCATTTGGAGGGCAGCAAATGATCTCTATTCTTGAACCATTTGAGCTATACTCCTTTAGAGTTGCTTTTTTGTGATGCCACACTTCTTGCCTCGGATAGAATATAGCTGCAAGTTCATTAGAAATTTCATTAGACTTGGAATTGATGGAATATGGTAATTTTCTTTATAAAAACTACTTCGCTTGAGATATAAACATTATCTATAGAGGTGTCCATATATCTATAAACTTTAAAAGACTGGTGAGAAAGTTTACATAACCAGTCTAATCACTTCCTGCATTTTAGGCGTTATGGGGCAATGCCTATTGCAGTTGCCTTTTAATAAGACCAGATTCGTTTCTAACAGCTTAATACTAGAAATATTGTTTGATGTACTTCCTTCAATAACAAATCAAAATCACACTTTGATCTGTCCTTGAATCACGAGTTTTGGTTTTTTCTTGTAAACGTTAAGAGCTTGAAAGCAATTTTTGAAATTATCATGTTCTTCTTCTTGATTCTTATCCGTGTGTAATATAATTAAATGTGTACCTTTGGCCATGTTATTCAAGATTAATTGAGAAATATGCAGTAGAAATTAAGCCTAACACTACCAACAAGCCTTCTAGACAATATCCACTGTATAACCCCTTTATTTGATGTAAACAAACACACAAGACTTTCAATTGGAGAGAGAAAATAATGTAGGGAAGTTTTGTACGGGTTTGGCTAGGGAACTTTTGGCACCTTTATATAGGAAACAATTCATATCCATCCATCATAGAAGTGAATGCTTCCTACAATAAATTCCCTTCATTAAATGGAGAGCTATTATGACATTTATTAAACTCACCATTTAACAACTTAGGCTTGTACTTAAAATGTCAATACTTGGTCAACATATAAAACAAATAATTTTAAGGTGAGTATTCAACATGACCATGTATTGAAAATGGCAATGGTCCACTCAAATAAAAATACACAATACTTAAATCATAGCGGTCATTTTTTAATAATCAAACATTTCCTCCCATGTTTTACAAGTATGTTCACTTCTAAATGAGTACTTTACTTTACGAATGAATTTCCTATAAGTCATTCTAGGTACAAACTTTAATAATCACAATGGATATCCATTACAAATTTTAAGTGCACTAAAAAATTTGTTTCAAATACAAAAACAAGAATCTTTAAAACAAGAATCAGAGTATCATGATTAAGCACACAAGTTCCATATTCTTAGCATGAGCTTTATAAACTTTAGTTGGCAAGCTCTTAGTCATGGGATTTGCTATCATAAGATTTGTCTTGATATGCTCAATTTCCACTTCATTTTTCTTTATATGATCTCTAACAACCATATACTTTATGTTGATATATTTGCTTCGACTACCACTTTTGTTATTTCTTAAAAAGAAAATTTTAACCAAATTATCGCAATAAATTTTCAAAGGCTTCTATATAGTATTGACAATTTTTAAGTCATCGACAAAATTTCTCAACCATAATGCATGTGTTGTAGCTTCATAACAACCAATGAATTTTGCCACCATGTAGATGATGCAATCATAGTCTGCTAACTATTTCTCCAAGATGCAGTTTATCTAGCTAGAAGAAAAATATATTCCGAAGTAGACTTTCTTATGTCTAACAACCAGCGAAATCTGAGTCTGTATAACCACAACTTCAAGATTGTTAGAATACTTGTATGTAAGTCTATATTCTTTAGTTATTTAAAGATACCTCATCACTTTCTTGGTAGCCCTTCAATGTTCTATGCTAGGATTACTTTGATATCTGACTAGTACACCAACTGCAAATGCAATGTCAGGACTAGTGCAGACTTGTGCATACATCAAGCTGCCAACAGCGGAAGCATAAGGTATAGAAGCCACGTGTTCTCTTTCCAATTCATTTAATAGACATTGTTTCAATTTATCACCTTTAACAATGAGTGTTACACTTGATTTACAATCCTTCATCCTAAATCTTTCCAAAATCTTTTCAAGGTAGGCCTTCTAAGAATATCCTAATGACCTTTTAGATTTGTTTCTATAAACTTCTATGCCAATGACATAAGGGGCTTCACTCATATCCTTCATCTCAAAATTTTGACTAAGAAATTGTTTTGTGTCATGTAACAAACCCAAACCACTGCTTGCAAGTAAAATGTCATCTATATATAGGATTAGAAAATGTATTTGCTCCTACTGATTTTAAGATATATGCACTGATTAATGATATTTTCTATAAAATCGTATAAAGTAACAACATTGTGAAACTTCAAATACCACTCACAGGAAGTCTGTTTTAGCCCATAAATAGATTTTCTTAATTTGCAAACGATGTGATTACTTTTATCATTTGCAAATCCTTCAAATTGTTTCATTTATATTTCTTCTTTAAGATTCCCACTTTAAAATGTTGTTTTCACGTCAATCTAATGTAGTTGTAGATCAAAATGAGCTACTAAAGCCATTATAATTCTAAATGAATCTTTCTTTAAAACCGGAGAAAACGTTTCATGATAATCAATACCTTCCTTTTGAGTGAAACATTTGGCTATAAGTCTAGCTTTATATTGTTATATATTGCCAAATGCATTTATTTTGGTCTTATAGACCCATTTACAACTAATGGTTGTATGTCCAACTGACAATTCAATATGGTCTCAAAGTTGATTTTTAGCCATATATTTCATTTCTCCATTCATTGCATCATACTAAAAACTTGAGTTTTCTCCTTTAATGCAATAGGGATTGTTCTTGAGTTGGTTCATTTCCAGTGTACTTGGGTTCTTTCTTTCGAAAGGAATCAATAAACATTGATTTGAAGATGACCTAACATATTCGTTAAGTTCCTGAAAATCAATATTTCTAGAAAATTTACTCCCACTCACTTTATGATCCTCTAGAAATTTCACATTTCTAGTTTTGACTATTTTTAGAATGTGTGAAGGACAATAAAATATATAACCTTTGGAGTTCACTGGGTAGCCTATGAAATATCCACTAATTGTTCATGGGTCCAATTTCATTATGTGAGCATTATAAACCCTCACTTCAAATGGACAACCCCAAGTTTGCATAAGTCTCAAACTAGGCTTCCATCAGTTCCAAATTCGAAATGGTGTTTTAGGAACTACCTTAGATGGAACCCTATTTAAGATATATACAACAGTTTTTAAGGTTGCACTCCATAAATGTAATGAGAGACTTGAGTTGCTTATCATGCTCCTAACCATGTCATTAAGGTTTTGTTTCTCTTTTTAGTTGTACCGTTTTGTTACGGTGTGCTCGGCATATATTGAGCTACAATACCTTGTTCTGCTAAAAATATAGGAAATGGACCTGTCATTTGTCCATTTTCTATGTACTATTCATAATATTCTCCACCCATGTCTGACCTTATAATTTTGATTTTTCTATCCTTTTGTTTCTCAACTTCTGCTCTATAAATCTTGAAGGAATCTAGTGTCTCGTCCTTATGATTTAGAAGATAAAGATACATATATCTTGAGTGGTTGTCTATGAATGAGATAAAATATTTCTGCTCATTTAGACAAAGAGCTGGGAAAGGTCTACAATTATCTGTATGAATAATCTCAAGAATATCTAAACTCTTTTTGGCACATTTAATAGTCTTGTTTGTTTGCTTTCCCTTTATGCAGTCAATAAAAGTCCCAAAATCGGTAAAGTCAAGAGTTGGTAAAAATCCATCATTTACTAATCTTTTGAGCCTCTTTATAGAGATATGTCCCAATCTCGTATGCCCATAATTCACATGAATTTTCTTTGATCATAAAACACTTGTTGCCAATAATACTAGTATGTAGGTTAGAAAAATTGCATTCATAAGTAGAATCCAAATCAAATTTATATAAATTACCAACCAAAACACAATGTCCAACAACAACTGAATTTTCGAATAAACTAAAAATTCTATTTTCAAACACAAATTTAAAGCCTAACAGTGATATTTTTGAAATAGAAACTAAATTACAAGAATAAATTGGAACATAAAAAGTATTCTTGAGATTCCAATGAAATCCAGTCTTTAAAATTAATCTAAATGTTCCCACGCTTTCAACGATTGATCCCAATCGATTTTTAGAATAGATATTTTGCTCATTTGGTTGAGGTTTTCATAGGTCTAGAAAGCCCTGCATAGTATTGGCAATATGAATTGTAGTACCAAAATCAATTCATCACGTATTTATTTTCGAACCATTTCTTATATTTAAATCAGCATTCATATGTCCTTTCTCCTTGCACAAGAAACATACATCATTATTGCTCTATTGCTTCATTGGTATTGTGTTCTTCATTTAAGGATCGTATTTACCTTTGTTCTCATTTCCTTTGTCATAAGTTGTTATATGAGCAGTTTCCAACTTTTCATACTTTAGCCTCTCTTCCTCTTGAACACACATTGTCGGAGTTCATTTTCGGTCCATTTTTCCTTATGTGTGTTATATGATATTTTAAATGGACCATACTTCGTAGGAAGAGAGTTTAGAATGAGATGAACAAGGAATAACTGGAAAATCTCTACCTCGAGGGATTTAAGAAGAGCAGCAATATCTTTTATTTCCATTATGTTCTCATGCACAGTTAGAATTGTCAAACTTCATGCCTAAAAACCTTTTCATTAAGGTGCCAGCCATAACTAACAAATTGCTCTTCATAGCCTTTTATGAATTCCTTAACCTTATCACGTGAGGGATTGACTCCCTGATGCTTTACTAACACGAGTTTTCATTAGACTCAGACTTAAGCGATTGGGTCTTTCCCACAATTCATATAGTATCATCTCTTGTGTCGTACTTGATTCAGTAAGGACAAGTTGTTTATCCACACAGATCACTAAGTCGAGATCCATACACCCCAATGTCAAAAGAATTTTTTCCTTCCAGTGAGAAAAGTTTTCACCACATAGGATTGGAATACGAATAAAGTCATTGAAAAAAATTAGGAACTGCTGCATAAGATAAACACATACATTAATGCTATGAAGATTAGCTATACATTGAATTAACCAATGCCAATTCCATTTTGTAAATTTAGACCTTCATGTGGATAGAGGTTGTTATCAAACTTTAAAGTTACAAAGAGTTTACCAATATCAAACACAAGTATTTTTATACCTGTCTGTAGGCATAAAAAAAGTCTCTTTACGATATTTAATTTGTCACTTGATTGCTATAAAATACTTGAGATAAATATTTCCATGTAGGGCTAATAATTATCATATGGATTAATAGCGCTTTATGAGATGTCTATGTATTACCAAAATAATTCTTTATGTGATTTTTTATTTCATGACATAACATTATAAGTAAAGTTGCTTTCGCTAATCTTAAGTTATAACCTGTCAAAACTCCAAATGAAATCCTTAAACTTTAGGGGTTGTTTGAGCTTCAATTTTTTTTTTTTTTTTTTCCAAAAAATGCATTTTAAAATAGTGTTATGATGAAGAATGTGTGGTTAGAAAATAAGAAAAAGATTTGGATTTGCATGCAATATTATTTTATTGAAGAATATGTAGTTGAAATGTCGTCAAATTATTGTTCAAAAATGCATTTTAATGGAAAAAATGGGGCTCAAACATGGGCTTAATTACTTAATGGTGACTAAATCCTAGCATATAACATCACAAATGGATATTAATTAAAGATCATCTATATGCACCTTTGATTACCATCATGTTAGTGAATATTATAAAGATTGTAAGTATAGACATTTTTCATAATTAAATCATTTTCTTCCTAGGCATGCAATTTTTTTTCAAAGTTAATAAATTTGCATAATTAATTAACGCATCCCGTAAATAAATCTTACATACCGTTAAACTGAAAATCAAAATTAAAACCAATGAATAACTATATCTTTAATAAAGATTACAGAATATTACTGAATTAAATGTATACTTTACAACAAACAAAATTAAAAACAAGAACTTCAAATTCTGACAGATAAACCATGCAAATTATACCCCCATACAGATTTTGCAATTACAGATTCGAAGATATTATAATATGCATACAAGTCTTATAAAGTAATTATGACGTGTATATATGCTTTATTGTTGTACATATATTGCACTGCTCATAATCCAATTTTTGCTGAAGTTATACTGATTTAACAAAATATTAATCAGCCTCTAATAAATATTTTGCATTTCAAAGAGCATGTATTCAACAACAGCAACTTGATAATAACCAAATTAAATAAAGGCATGCTTATTACAAGAGATAACATTTCTCCGTTTGGAATTAAAAATCCAGTTAAATTTTAAATTTCAGATTCAATTCAAATTTATGTTTCAACTTCATGTTTAATGCAATACTAAATCATATTTAATTTCAAATTTAATCTAAATCAATTTCAATTCAATTGGCATATGTTTAAATTAAGGCTAATTAAAGTATGCAAATCTACTTATAACTATGTATAACCATTTTTCAAGTCAAAACGTATACACCATCATTTATTGTGCTTGTTTGCATTAATTATTGATATTTCTTAGTCTGAATAACCAAAGTATGAAGGTGGCTTTGTGCTGCAAGAGGATCCGAGTCAGATAATGTCGAGTTGTTTGATGGCTAGTTGATGGCGCTGAGGTACCATGAGTTGGTAGATTAGTGCAAAAATTGCAAGTAATCAAAATATTTTCCTAATTGGGGCAGTTTTTGGACACATTTTGGTATTTGTCCATAACTTTGGTTACGGTTATCAGAATCACGTTTATGACCCAAATTCGGAAACTCTTTTCGGTGCGTACATTGTGGTCACGAGCTTCCCTTGGTGTGCATCAATTTCGAGGGCAAAAATCCTCTATTTTCCTTTGTGAGTCCCCAATTTTAGTTATTTTTTCCTTTTTTGGTAATATTTCGTTTGTTTTAAAAGAAATTATGAACTCGATTTGTGCCAAATTTTTTGGGTATTATTTCTTTTATTACTTACTTTTTTTCGGAATGACTATTGGGATTTTGTTATTTTTGGTAGAATTTCGATAATTATAATTTTCTAGCAATATAGCCCAGCTTGTGGGCTGTTATCGAATGGTAAATAAAATAATAAAGAATTCTTTTGCTTTTCTTGGCATTTTCTCTTGTGTTTTCCCCTGTGAATTATCTGCTGAAACCAACCTGTAGAATAATCGCTATTTTGCTCGGTATCATTTGGTATCAAGGCTCGGCATATTTCTGGGGTGAGATTTCATCAGTCCTACCATGGTTGGTGGTTGTTTGTCATTGCGAGCGGTTCCGAATGAGGAAGTCCCACACCATGATTGCAACGTTCAGGATGTGATGATCAAGCGGGCACAAGATTTCAGTGATTGTGAACTGGAGGGTCACGATTCCGATACCAGTTTTGAAAACCCGTATCATAATCATGCTCGAGTCTAGGAACACCATGGTCAGGAAGATCGTTATGTAGACTTTGGTTTCAGAGTGGATCTGCTCGAGTTTTCTAGTTCGTTATAGGCCGAAGGATTTGTTGATTGGTTGAATGAAGTTGAATGAATTTTTGAATATAAAGAAGTTCCAGACTGTGTCAAAGTAAGACTGGTCGCCATCAAACTCAAGAGCAGAGGATCTGCATGGTGGGAACAGTTAAGGCGTTCACGAAATAGGCAGGGTAAGGCCAAGATCACTGATTGGGAGAAGATGAAGAAGAAGATGATTAAAGGTCACTTCCTTCCTTTCGGCTATACCCAAACCTTGTTTCAACGACTTCATTCACTGAGATGAGGCACGAGATCTTTTGATGATTATACGGAGGAGTTCTATCAATTGATAGCCCGGAATGATTTATCTGAGAGGGAAGAGCAGATGGTGGCATGGTATTTGGGGAAATTATGACAACCCCTGCAGGATTTCTCAATCTTCACTCGCTGTGGATCGTTTCTGAAGCATACCAGTATGCACTTACTGTGGAAATGCAGAAGAACATGAGGCCGGTGATCAGAAGCGAAGGTAGTAAGCTAATTCGCCCTCAAGTATCTCGTCCTACTCAACAGCCACTGCGGGATAATTCTAGCTCAAGTATTAGGTGTTTTAGATGTGGTGAACAGGGATATAGAGCAACTGATTGCAGGAAACTAGCTAGTCAGAAAGGTAAAAATCTTCTAATTGAGGAAGATGTAGTAGATGAAACCGATAAGGTAGGAGAACCTGCATATGACGATAATGAAGAGGGAGATGTACTGTATGGAGATGGCCATGAGACTCTAGTCGTACACAAGAGTCTATTGACTCCCAAGGGCGACTCAGGGGATGACTGGTTGAGTACCTACATTTTCCATACAACTTGCATAGTTGCAGATATGGTCTGCAAATTGATAATTGACAACGATAATTGTGAGAATGTAGTGTCCGAAGAGGCTGTCCAGAAATTGTAGTTGAAGACAAATCGTCATCCTAGACCATATAAATTGTCATGGTTGAGTAAAGGCAGTGAGGTATCTGTCGAAAGGCGATGCCTAGTATCTTTTTCGATGGACGTGAAATATTTTGATAATGGTTGGTGTAATGTCGTGTCAATGGACGCTTATCATGTATTGTTAGGTCGACCTTGGTAGTATGATCGCAGTGTTATTCATGATGGGCAGAAAAATATTTATTCCCTTAGCATCAAGGGGAACAAGGTTGTGTTGGCGCCTCGTCGAGAAGAAACCACTCCTGCCTCGGTAGTCAATAATACCAACTTACTTTTTATGTCTAGGTTTTTAGTTGAGATTGAGCGTGAAGACGTAGTCTTGCTCTGCTGCTTTGTGTGAATAGTACGACAGACGACGATCTAGATTTACCGGTAGAAGTGCAGCAGGAGGATCCGAGTCAAATGAAACTGAGTTTTTCGATAGCTCGTTGATGACGCTGAGGTACCATGAGTTGGCTAATGAGCACAAAAATGGTAAGTAATCGAAATTTGTTCCTAATTGGGGCAGTTTTTGGACAATTGAATAGTTGATCACAAAACAGTTACACCGTGCACATGTATCTGAATTGTGCATATTTTTAATTAATGAGTTTTTTCAATCTAAACACCATCAAAGCGAATAGGGTTTGTTGGCCTCCACCTAGATCGAATGGACGGTTTGGATTCCCAACCCTGTCCTATAAATAAAGAAAAGAATTATAAGCAAGAGCCCCCCAGAACCAATTAATTGCAACCAGAACCTGGACATAAACTCTTTTTTCATAGCGACCTCATATAAAAGTGTAAACTATTAGAGAATAAACAAATTTTGTAAATTGCTAAATCTCATTTTTAACTGACTTTCTTATGCTCCTGTATCATTATTTTTTCACTGTCCTATAAACCCAACGAAAGTGGAATTTAATTATTATAGATGAGTCATTTATATATAAGTTGGCACTTCCTTTCTTAGATGACTCCAGGCTTGTGCAACAAGTGCACCTCTTGTGTAATATCAATTTAGGCAAGCATTAATTAATAGTAACTAGGACCACCATGATCGGCAATATTAACTTAATTACACTTAATTGTTATTTTACTTTGATCGAGTCAAATTTAATATGCACTTTGAGTCAGAATTAATAAATTCTATAACTTACCTTAAATCCATGATCTAGCTAGTTATATTGGCCAGCGAAATAATAGAATGGAAAGAGGCAAGGTAACACAAGTTTCTTTATTGCCAAACTTCAAACATGTTGTCTCCTAACCCGATTAATAGGGTTTAATATTCTAATCTAAGAACTACCCATGCATCTTTCGTCATATAAAATAATTAATACTATCCAAGTTCAAGAACGAAAAAAGCAAACTAGTATTTCTAAACCTGAATATGTGTAGCAATAATTTTTTTATGCAGACTACATAATTTATTTGACATTTCCCAACCAATTTATCTTGAAATTAATTCAAAATTAATTCTGTGCAGTAGAAATGAAACAAGCAAACGTCTAAAACAATAGTATTACTTGCACATGTTGGAGAACAAAACGCTTAAAAATTTTCTTCCATGTTTCGAAAAATCTGAAAAATGCATTCAAATGATTTCCTAAAGACACTTTAGGAAAAGTTAAAGAAAATTTAACAGAACTCTGGAAATATAAAATTTGCATATGGTTCAACATATATTTGACTTATCTAGACTACTACTTGTAAACAAACCAAATTGAATCAGTCGTTTGATGAATCAATTTGAGCGATTTTAAGGAAGAAAGAACGGTAATAAAAAACAAAAATTGTTGTATGTTGTGAGTTTTTATTGAAGGAGAAATAAATGTAGGCAATTCTTCAAGGAAGATAAATCAAAGAGATAGAAAAGTGCAACAAGACAAAAACTGAGAAAGGAAACAAAATAAAATTAACATTTACGTTAGCAACCTTTTATTCTTTAATTCATTGTTTTGCATAGAAACACAATCAACGGGAAAAAAAAAA
>CAIGRB010078470.1:0-27438 GCA_903798255.1 Fraxinus quadrangulata | reverse complement strand
AATTCAATTGAACATTTATTGAATAACCATATAGTTCTTCAATCCATTGAATTCTCATATAATACTTATTCTCTGTATTATAAATTGGCCATTGACCATATTGTTCATCGCTAGTTAAAGGTTAGATTAAATCCCTTTTGATCTTGAAAATTAATTAGGATGATACATAAGACCTCGTTCTAGATAATATTTGTATTTAATAGATATGATACATCTATTGGATGATTGTACAGTGTTCGCAACCTAAAGTTTGCAAAATTAATGCTCAAATTTTAAATTATTAGCATAATTTTTAGATTATACGATCAAGACATTGTGTCATGTTAATGTTAGTGAGACTAAATCTCACTATATGAACAAGTGTCAGTTGGGACGACGATAAATAATTTGACATTATTGTTTTTAAATACAATTTCCATTAATTTCTAAACTATTACTATTGAAAATAAAGTGTTTCCTAATTCTCTCGAGGGAATGTTATTAGTATCATACAAATATCAAAGTTCTTTCCCTTCATTAAATTTTTTTCAAGAGACTTTTTCTAATGAGATTTTAACCATGTATATTCTCTTTGTGACGAATGTCTATAATTTACAAGACATTTACCCTCAAAATAATAATCTTATATGTATGAGACTCCTAAAGAGACAAACAAGGGTTATTTTTCGAATCATCATGTTACTCAGTCATCAACGGATTGATAAACATCTAGTATGAAGACTATACGAGACAAAATCACTAGAATTGAAATATTGGAGACATTGAAGTACAATACATGGCTGGCTCGATATTAAAAAATTTCATTTATTGAAATCAGGGGAGTAACTTTACTCTTTCCCTTTGCTCAAGTTTTGTTCCATTAAATTTTCTTGACAAGATCTTAACGTGGCAAATATTTTATAATGTATCATTTAAGGGGGAAGTGTTGTAAATTATATGTTTATTAGTGAATGATCATTATATCTTCCACAACCCTTTTTATTATGACTATTGTATCATTTATAGCCCTAGTTCTTTCCTCTATAAGTATGTAGTTTTAGTTTTCAGTGAAATAAACACCAGTTTATTAATTTCTCTACATTCTTCTCCTTTTCTCTCTATTTTGTAACATAAATTTTATTTCATGCTAGACTTTGAATAAAAAAAAACCTAGGACCGAACTGGAATTAATTTAATTAATAGTTAAATTAGTATTTAAATTATACCTAATTAAAGATGTTAAAAGCAGAATCTAAGAAGTTACCATTTTACTGATTCTCTAAATCTTTCGCCAAAATTTTTTATAATTTCTTTTAATCTGGGATCTAAAATCAATCCCAAAGGAGACCGTATTAACCTATATTGTTGAATCCCAAATTGAAAGTTTAATAACGATGACTCTTGTATTACAACTATAAAAGGAACCTCTCATCCATTGTATAGCCTACGTTGTTGAATTCTAAATTGAAGGTTTAATAATGATTAGTCTCCTATAATGCTAGTTTAAGTCCATTGTTTAATTATTTTTCATTTCGAAATATGCTTTACATGTAACTAGTCCCGAGATCTTGAAATGGTACCAAGAACATAACTCAGCAATCAAATAAATAAGCCCAAAACAAACCAAAAGTGGTGACGGCCACGAATTAGGTTTATTAAACCCCTTTCATGCAATAATATTCAACTCGCTATTGTAACCTCATTGTTTACTGATTTTGTAAATTGAAAAAGTGCACTACAAGACACACTGTAGTAGGCCCTCTTAGTGACCGTTGAGTAGCCTTAGATGATATAACTGGATACCTCAAGAACAGTGCACGTGTATTTTAAATATGATTTAGATATTAAAATATTGCAATTTTCACTCCCAACCTTTGCGAAACATAACAAATTTATCCTCTTTTTTAGTATAAACAACTGTGCAGCAAAACACGTTATTTCCTCTACTTTGACAATTAAATGATGAATTTGACATTCTCTTAATAAATAAACATAACAGTAAAATAACAAAAAACAAAAAAAAAAGAGAATATATACACACACACACACACACACACACAAATGGAGTGTCACAACTTTATACTAGTACAAACAATTCATACTTAATATAATGCCACACAATTCGTTTAATTAAACATATCAAATGTTACTATTTGAACTGGTGTTCTAGCACCACTAGTGTTAGGTTGCATTATTCTAAATAAAATGAAGAAAAAATAACAAGAGAGAGAAAGTTAGAACACAAATAATATCCGATGAGAACATGTAAATTAGCGAATTAAAGTGTAGCTGATTTTCAAAGATGAATGTAGTACTTTTTGAGCATGACTAGCAACTTGTGTTGGGCTCTTGTCAGTACACAATTTCTTGAAATGCTACTCCTATTTCCCTTCCCATACTTTTCTAGTCCAACAAGGAATTTCTGCATCAACCCAAAACAATAGCAAATCAAATATTTATGCCTTCATACATAGTTCGAATTAATTAACATTGAAGAACAAAGAAGAATGGGAGTAATTAAACAAATATGTATGTATATACTCATGTTCTTCCTTGGTCCAATTTTTTTGTGTGGATATTTTTCGGCGTCCTAGTTGATTCATGCTTACTATTATCAATGTCTATATAGTTAGGTAATGGAACATGACCCAATTCGATCATGTCAACATTTTCCGCCAATGCTTTATAATGCTCTTTAATTTGTTCAATGGTTTTTCCAGGGATGATTGAAGCAATCTTGTTATATACATGGCAATTCAAATTGTGATCTTCAATGGAATACTTGAATAGATTGTTCTCCTCAATGGTCTAATTTACATTTTATGGCTAAATTAATTAATATGACATGTCATCGATACTTAATATAAGATGAGATATATTATTGGCATCATAAATAATCTTATTCAAGAATATAGTTAGACATTTTTCGTTCCATGTAACCAGATTTATTTCCAGATTCAAAAATTTTAATGGGGAGAAAAACATGCTTTATGAAGGTGTCCTCAAAAAGAATTTTAAGTCTATACGTATCTCTGGTTATCCTTCACTCAGATTTTATTAGAGTTCAATTAACTTTATGTGCTCCAATCACTTGTCAATTTCTATAAATTTCACTAGTTTGAAGGATTTTAGTAAATCTTAATGGATTTCAAGCTCATAAATATAAATATCAAGCTCTTTAGTAATTTTAAAATGACACCTCAGATTTCAATGGATTTTGAACCAGCAAACATAAAGTTAAATTTTTTTATACATTTGACAAGACAGCAAATTTAACTAAACGAAGGAAGTGCCAAGAAAAAATGTTGTGTGCACTCTCAATGAAACATATGACAATATAGCAACATAGAAGACAGCTAGCTTCCTTCTGATCAACCCCAAGGTTGGTTTTGCATGGATGGGAACATGCATGATGGAGAATAGGAAGTAGAAGCTTGATTGAGCATATGATCAGTAGCCAGGAATGTGGTGTCAATCGGTGGAAACATGGGGTTCTGGACACTTGAAAAATCACCAAACTGCCCATTGAAATTGGATTCAAAATTGTTATTGAACATGGAAAGAGTGTTGCCCGAGGGGAAAGAGTTTGGTCCTTCAATGATTGGGAGATTATTAATAAAGGTTGTATTGGTTGGAGGCACTGAAACCAACATGGTGGGATTGACTCTCTGAATGTCATGGATGCTGGGTCGACGCTTATCCACTGGGGTCGAGCTGTTTCTTCGTCGAAAGTATTTTTGTGCATGGCTTGCAACTTGGGTTGGGGTCTTGCTAATGACATAACACCTTGAGATGCTCCTCCAATCTCCTTTCCCATACATGTTCAGACCCATAAGGAACAACCTGCAAGAAAAAATAACGAAATATTCGAGTCCAGCTAAAGACTAGAAAAATATGGCGAAATTTCTGATAAAAGTGCAACAAGAAAGTTGACATCACTAGAAAATGAATGTACTGAAAAAAGAGTTGATTTTTTCTGTGCTAGAAGCCATAACCGTTTTTCTGTGCTAGAAGCCATAACCGTGACGTGTTTTAATTTGTTTTTCTATATTAATTTTTGGTTCCACTGACTACGAAATAGTAGGTTGGCATTGAGTTTCTTGAACTCTTGCGTGCAACAGATTTCAACCTGTGATTACATCTATGTCAATTAATCATGTTAATTTTTGTGGTTGATAAAATAATATTTTGCTGGTCTATCAATATAAAAACCGCAGAGAAGGAGATCTCAGAAATGCATGTAAAAAAAGGGAAAGAAATTTAATCTTGAAACTGGCACATAGCTATTGAATTCAAATCAAAGAGAGAGAGGGTCCAAAAAGTACCTGTGTGATTCGGGAAAAAAAAAAAAGCGATGGTTGTATGTCCCTTCTAAAATTTGTATTCTATTTCATTTCATTTTGATATTAATAAATACTTTTCCCTCATCGTACTTTGATTTGGGAAAAAAAAAAGAATATTGAAAAACCCAGAAATGAGAAAATCAAACTTAAAAGATCTTGCATGCAATCTACATACTTGGTTAAAATTAAAAATCTCCTCAAAAAAGGAAAGAAATTAATTGTTAAATACTCGAATAATTAAGGAAAAATAATAAAAATGAAGTTAAAGCATAAGAAAATACTGGTGTTCATCTTCCGTCCATGGAACTCCCCTTCGGCGTTGCTGGCCATTGTATGTCTTTTTAGTAGATGGTGATGGAGATTCCTTTTCATTGCTAACTTGTAATTCATCTCCGCTGTCCTGATCATCAGTTTCATATTTGGGAATAGGGTAAACACCAGACTGAATCACCTCTACATCTTCAACCAAGGCTTGGTAGTGAATTTTGATTTCATCAATAGATTTCCATGGAATCCTAGATGCTACATTTTCAATGAAGGCAGGATTGTCTGGATCAACTTCAGCCAAAGCATTTTCAAACAACTTGTTCTCTTCGGCGGTCCAATTTGCTGGCTTCTCAACCTCGAATTCAGGGGAGAACAGATCATACCAAGAAAGATCATCATTAAAAGGTGAAAACTGAAAATCTGGCCATTCCATTGTGTGTGTGTGTGTGTGTGTGTGTGAACTTAAGAGAGATTTTGGTTAATTTTCACTAGCACACTGAAGAAGGGCACTTCTTTACTCTCTTGAAGACCTTTAAGGGTGAAATGATTCTCATATATATGAAGGAAAACTTGGGTAAATGACCAAAACGGTCTCCTGTAAAAGGGAAAAGAAATTCAATTGATTGAGTTATTACTACATCCTTTACTCGAAAATCTGATAGAATCCTTCAGGATATTTAATTTGGCTGGATTACAAGAGACATAATTAACAAATGGTGCAAGCCTAGGATACTAACTTGACACGTAAGAACGTGCGTGTAGTTTTACAATTTGAGAATCGACGCGCGTAATGTAACGACTTAAGAAGTCATCTGTAACATGCTGAGCGGACCTGGCGTGTAACGGAAGAATCTTATTTATTTATTAAGCGGTTAAAGTGTCTACCACATAATCTACATTTTTATTCTATTTAAAATATTATTTTTCTTAATACTTTATTTTTTTTGTTGTTGAAAACTCACTTATCAATTCTTATTCTCATAGTTTATCATACAGCCATGCAAAAACATCAGCAACCCATTTTAACCTTACATTCTGAGTTTCCATATTCAAATGAATGCAATCGTTTTACCAAGTGCATGTTTGACATTCATTAATTTATTTTATAGTTTGCTACAGGAGACAATTTTCAATGATATATTCACACAATAAAATATTCTACATGTATACCAAAAACTTTTCCCTACTTTTTATCCACACATTCTCCTAAAAATCATTATTCAAAATTATTTTTTCTACAATAATGATGATCAAACGAGCTCTAAATGTACTGATTTGAAAAGTATCTTCTGAACTAATTCTAATACAATGTATTCAATCAATTTCTTAGGTATTATATTTTCTCCCTGTGGAAGGATATTTTTGAATAATTTTCAACATTGTACCGCTAGAAAAATTGACAACGAGCAAACTCAGTTGAGTCAGGAAAAATATAGTTATAAGTTTCATTTTATATTTTATTAGTTATAGTAGGAAATATTTTCAGCTACCACCTAAACATTTTTTGCCAATTCGTTTTAACAATAAACATCTCCGAATTAATTTATAAGCAACATAAATCGACATTGCGACTCTAACCAACTATAGTTGATTCATAAATCATAATTCAACCAAGTCTTTGACAATTCTAACTTCGTGATGATGCAAGTAAGCCTGAAATGAACAGTGAACACAATGGAAAACTTATTAATTCCACATAAGGCTAAGTTTGGATCAAGATTTTAAAAAAACAATCTAAAAAATACAATATATAAAGCCAAAGAATAAGGATATAATAAAAAATATATATATAGAACTCGTCTTTCTCTTGCCATCAATGTGCTATCTAACAACGTTGTGCTCAACCGACTAGACCATGCTTGTTGTGGTGATCTCATTGATACTTAACTCCATTACCTTCTGTAGAGCCTAATTCAACGGAAGCAGAATATCACAGTATATTGAACAATAACAAAATACCAACATCAAAGGATTCTATTATCACATAGGGCTCAGAAATAATTTATTGTGCCCTTTTATACAAAGAAATGACCACAAAAACACCAACACACTAAAGAAATCGACTACGCAACTACTCAATGAACCCAGACCAAACAGATTGATCTAACACTCAAAATCCCTCAAGTAAAGAATCACTTAGACTCCATTACAAAGATTGATGATTAAAACCAGGAGTTTTAATCTATTCACACATAATCGAACGAAAGAATCAAGAGAAGAAAACACGAAGGAAAGTCCCCAAAAGCTTCTCACACACGAAGCAGAGAACAGAATGAAAAATTAGGGCTTGAGTGACCATTCAGCTGGTATATATACACTTCACAATCATCATAGATCAGATTGTAGATCAAAGGCTCAGAGCAACACACATGTCATTCTGTTGGGATTGGTTTTGAGCCGATTTCTAAGTGTTATTGGGCAATGGTTGATAATATCCAACAATGGGCCAGGCCCAATTTTTATCATAGCCAATGGTTGAAATGCAATTGTCAATAATGGCATCACAATCCAACAAATCCCCCCCTTGATGTCAATATTATAAACAATCAAACACATTAGTTTTTATCAACACCAACACCAAGATGAACCACACCTGCAGAAAACATAAATTCAACCAATATCAATTCTTAGAATTTGTAAACATGATTTAAATTTGGTAAGAGGAAGTACATTTGTTCTCATATCAACATAATTAAATTGTATAGGAATGTTTTCAAGTAATATGGACTCTTTTTGAACTATATCTCCAATGAAATGCATCCTAATATCTATATGTTTAGTCCTAAAACTGGATTTTTACACAAATGAATGGCACTTTGGCTATCACAATAAATAACAATGAGATTATGTAATTCATTTAATTTACTCAACAAGACTTTAAACCTTAAAGACTCTTTAATATTGGCATCACAATCCAATAAATCTCACCCTTGATGCAAATGTTATAAATAACCAAACACATTAGTTTTTACATCAACACTAGCACCAAGGAGAACCACACCTGGAAAAACAACAAATTCAATTAGTATCAATTTTTAGAATTTGTAAACATGATTTAAATTTGTTGAGAGGAAGTACATTTGTTCCCATATCAGCAGGATTAAATTGTGTAGGAATTGTTTCAAGTAATATGGACTCTTTTTGAACCATATCTCTAATGAAATGCATCCTAACATCTATATGTTTAGTCCTATCATGAAAAATTGAGTTTATACACAAATAAATAGCACTTTGACTATTACAATAAATCACAACACGATCATGCAATTCATTTAGTTCACTCAATAAACCTTTAAGCCACAAAGACTCTTTGATAGTTTCAGTAGCAACTACATACTCAATTTCTGTATTAGATAAGGCAACAATAGACTGCAATTGAGACTTCCAATTTATGCAAGTTCCACACAAAATAAACATATATACAGTTGTTGATTTTCTATTATCCTTATTACTAGCATAATCAGAATCCACATGTTAAAAACCTTTTAACGCAATTCCCTCTTTACAAAAATTAAAATGCAAACATAAATCTACAGAACCTTTTAAGTATCTTAAAAGTCATTTTAAAGGGGTCCAATGTTCAAGACTCGAGTTTGCCATAAACCTACTCAAAATGTTAATAGTATGTGCAACATCAGGTCTAGTACACACCATAGTATACATAACAGACCCAACAGCATTAGCATAAGACACTTATTACATGTATTTGATATCAGATTCTTCACGTGGACATTGTTATTTACTCAACTTAAAATGACAAGTAAGAGGCACAGTAACAAGCTTAGAATCATGCATAGCAAACTTGGACAGCAACTTTTTCACATAATCAGATTATGTTAAAAGAAGTGATTGGTGTGATTTATTTCTTTTAATATCTATTCCTAAGATTCTTTTAACATGTCCTAAGTCTTTCATTTCAAATTCAGCACTTAAAGCCTTTTTAATGTCATTTATATCAATCAATTTATGTCCAATCAACAGCATATCATCAACATACAAAAGAAGATAAACAATCACATCATTACTATCATTTCTTTTAAAATAAAGGAAATGATCAAAGACACTTCCTATAAAACCAATAGATGACATAAAATTATCAAATCTTTTACACAATTACCTAGGTGATTGTTTCAAACCATATAAAGATCAATTTTTAAAAAAAAAAATGATTAGGTCTTTTAGAATTAATGAAACCTTGTAGTTGTACCATATAAATTGTTTCATCTAAGTCACCATGCAAGAAGACAGTTTTAACATCCATTTATTCAAGTTCTAAACCATATTGAGCTACCAAAGAAAGCATGACTTTTATAGTAGTATATTTAACAACAGGAGAAAACATTTCATTGTAATCAATACCTGGTTTTTGTGTATACCCCTTTACAACTAGTCTAACTTTAAACCTAAAAGGCTGTTTAGAATAATTTCCCTCCTTAATGCTATAAACTCATTTACAATCTACTAAAGACTTATTCTCCAGTTTAGGAACTAATTTCCAAGTATTATTCTTGACTAGGGACATCATTTCTTCTTCCATAGCAACTAGCCACTATCTGATTGTCGACAAATTAAATCTTCTTCATAAGATTTAGACTCCTTAAAAGCTAAATCTTGATATGACAAAATAGAAAAAGATTGATAATCACTCATCCTAACAAGTTTCCTTATCTCCATCCTAGTTCTATCCCGAGCAAGTTGATAATCGCTCAAAGGATCAACTAATTCATTTACTAAGTCTTGTTCACTTCTTCAATAGGTTCATGTGAACCAGTAACACCATCACTCTCCTCACAAACTTCATTCTCAACTTGTTCCTCCTCAACAAGTTCAGGAAAGTAGCCTAATTTTACCTGCATCCTAGTCTCATCATCCTTTTCACTCTCAGGAACATCACTAGAGACTTTTTTACTCAAACAAGGCATATCAGCTTCATTAAAAGTCACATTTATACGGGTTATCATTTTAAAACATTTCTCATCTCTAGCCTAAAGTATGTATCATTTAACTCCTTTAGGAAACCCCATGAAAATACATTTCTAAGATATAGGCTTCAATTTGCCTAGACTTTGGTGAGAATATGCAGCACACCCAAAAGTTCTCAAAATAGTATAATTAGATAATTTTCCTGATCATACCTCTTCAGGTGTCTTCCCATCTAAATCACTGGAAGAAGTCCTATTCACTATATACATAGTTGTCATAACAGCCTCACCCCAAAGGACATTAGGAACTACTGAACTAATTATCATGCATTTAACCTTGTCCAAAATAGTCATATTCATTCTTTCAGCAACTCCATTTTGCTGAGTAATATAAGGAATAGTTTTATGCATGAGAATCCCATCATCTTTACAAAGTTGATCAAATTCAGAATTAAGAAATTTCATACCATTGTCTGTTCTTAAAACTTTGATTTTTTATCTATTTTATTTTCAATTAATGTTTTTCAATTTTTAAACTTTTCAAAAGTATCTAATTTTTGTTTCAAGAGATAAATCCAAACTTTTCTTAAAAAGTCATCAATCAGTCATAAAAAAGTATCTATTACCACCTTGATTGGTAATAGATGATGGGCCCCACAGATCAAAATGAATATACACAAGGATAGATGCAGTCTTATTTTGTCCAGTATTAAAATGAAGTCTATGTTGTTTTTTTAAGGTACAATACTCACAGAAAAGAATCTTAGAAATCGCATCCTTACCAAATGCCCCTTTCCTATTCAAAATATGCAGGCCATTTTCACCCACATGTGCAAGCCTATTATGTCATTTCAGGGTAGCATCAATCTCAACACTAGATGACTCGGCGGTGTGACTCTGAACTATACTGGCTCTAGTAACATATATACCATTCCTCTTGGTACCTTTGAAGATAACGAAGGAACCCTAAATTACTTTTCTTAAAACTTTGATTTTTTTATCTATTTGATTTTCAATTAATGTTTTCCAATTTTTAAACTTTCCAAAAGTATCTAATTTTTGTTTCAAGAGATAAATCCAAACTTTTCTTAAAAAGTTATCAATCAGTCATAAAAAAGTATCTATTACCACCTTGAGTGGTAATAGATGATGGGCCCCACAGATTAAAATGAATATACTCAAGGATAGATGCAATCTTATTTTGTCCAGTATTAAAATGAAGTCTATGTTTTTTTTAAGGTACAATACTCACAGAAAAGAATCTTAGAAATCGCATCCATACCAAATGCCCCTTTCCTATTCAAAATATGCAGGCCATTTTCACCCACATGTGCAAGCCTATTATGTCATTTCAGGGTAGCATCAATCTCAATACTAGATGACTCAGCGGTGTGACTCTGAACTATACTGGCTCTAGTAACATATATACCATTCCTCTTGGTACCTTTGAAAATAACGAAGGAACCCTAAATTACTTTCAAAGAATCATCTCCAATCCGGTCTTGCAAGCCTATGTCATATAGATTACCCATAGAAATCAAGTTTCTATTCAAATTAGGAACATACCTTACTCTTTCTAAAGTAAAGGTATATCCATTTTCGAATTTCGAAGTCACACTGCCAATTCATTTAATAGTACATGCTATATTGTTACCCATAACCACCTCTCCACCATCAAGATCCTTAAAGTTTTCTAACCAAGATCTTCTAGAGGTCATATGGAAAGTACACCTTGAATCCAGAATCCATTCACTATTCTAATCACTGTTATCTACATAATCTGTTGTATTCAAATAAGAAATGGGTTCTATTACCACATACGCATCAGCAGTTCTCTCATCTAGGGATTCAACTATATTCCCCTCATCCACTCTCATCTCTCTGTTCATTCTTCTTCTTATAACAATCTTTTATAAAGTGTCATGTCTTCCCACACCCATAGCACTTCCTATTTTCACTCCTAGACTTTGATCTAGATCTCCATTTCCCCTTTCCCTACTTCTTAGATTTATTATTCCCCTGATGACTCTGATCATTCACTTGCCTAGACATAAGTCTGCCTCTCACAAATAAACTCTCAAATTTCTTCCCAGTCTTATCAACCTTAAGCTCTAATTCTTTACTTCTTAAAGAATTAATCACTATCTCAGGAGTTAAGGTATCTCTACCATACTTAATAGCAGACTTAACATCCTTATATACATCAAGTATAAATTCAAAAGGATAACAACTTTATATTCTTCAAAAACTTTATCTCCAGCATTAGTAATATATTGAACTAATTTATTAAAAGTGTCAAGATTATCATACAAGTCTTTAGACATATCAATCTTAAAGTTAAAGAACATTTTTAGAAGGAAGAGTTTATTAGGCAGACTCTTAGACATATATTCTTCTTCTAATTTGTCCCACAAAACCTTAGCATTAACACGTTTTCCAATTTTTTTCTCAATACTTGATCAGACAAATGAAGAATTATAAAGGTATAAACAAGTTCATCAGATTCAAATTCTTTTATCATCAGTCATAGTAACAAGAAATTTACCAGTTATGGCCTTCGAGACTTTCTGTTGAATTAAGACCCCTTTTATTTTTTGCTGCCAAATGGAAAAATCTCATTTTTCATTAAAAACTTCAAATTCAAACGTTGCAATTGTCATTTGAAGTTTTTAATCAACACAAAAAGGTATTTGAGGTCACAGTTTAACAGAAAACCAGAAAACAAATATTTCAAAACCAATTAAATAACACACAAAACCTCAATGTTACACAAAACAGAAAGGAAATATCTCTCCAATTAATAGGCCAATAAGACAGTGAACAAATTAATATGAAAAACAACAGTGATTGTAAGCAGAAAAAAACCCTCAGAGAAAACAACACAAAGTCAGCAGAGAGATTAAACCAACTAACAGTCACAATAGTCCACCAAATTTACACCACATTATATTAAACAGATTAATATATAAAATTCCTCAAATATGATGTTAGAATTCATCAGAATTTCGTAAGGTTCACGACCCCCAGTCAAGGCTCAATTCTTAATCACCAGAAAATATAATGAATTTACAGGGGAAATATGGGGAATTTTGAATACTCAATATCAAATATCAAGATAATAAAAGCGGGTTAGGGATTGTCACCAAAACGCTAGTTCGGAGAACCGCACCAAGAAATTCCATGAACTCTGTAGGGCCACCAGCTCAAAGCCCATTCTCCAAGCCCCAAGAACCAGTTTCCCAACAAGAGAACACAAACAGAAAAAATAAGATTAGTAGCAAATTCGAAATCTAGGGTTTCATCAGATTTCAGATCGATAAAGAATGTCGCCTGAAAATTAGGGCTCAAGTGACCATTCAGCCAGTATATATACACTTTCCAATCACGGTAGATCAGATTGTAGATCAACGGTTCAGAGCAACACACGTGTCATTCTGTTGGGATGGATTTTGGGACGGTTGCTAAGTGTTATTGGGCAATGGCCGATAATATCCAGCAATGTGTCAGGCCCAATTTTCATCATAGCCCATGGTTGAAATGCAATTCTCAAGAATGGCATCACAATCCAACACCTTCACCACTACAAGGAGGTGGCTCAAACTTGGAAGCGATAGATGAAATCCTTAAGGGAATTTTTTTAAGAATTATCATAAAAAAAATTAAAATCGTGAAAAGTCATCACATATGGAATCTGACAATAATCAATATGTTTCGGTATTTTGGACAAAATTACTAAAAGTAACATCATTAGTCATCACCCACGCACATCCTTTAGTGATAATAGAAGAAAATATCGTCTGTGATGATAACGAAAATCACCGACGGTGCTTCCATCATGGATTAATGAACAAAAAAAGTATTTTTTTTTTATGGTTTTTAATTTATTAATATTCATTTTTTGTTATCTATTTATATTAAAACCATTAGTTAATTCCAAGTGATTTTTTTATTAATAAATTAATTATGTTGTTTATTGATAATATTTATGGTGATAAATTAAATTCATTTCAAATATTTATTATTCTAATAATACTAAGTGATAGTTTGCTCGTCTGAAATTATTTTTCTGATTCTTATTTAACAATAAACATAATTTCTACAAAAAAATTATTTTAATTTTACTTATCAACGACTATTCTATCGACCAACTAAATATACTAGATAATATTTTTCTAGAATTTTCAATGATAAAAAACTCTATGCTGAATTATTATTTTTAATGTTATTTTGTTATAACTTGTGGAAGTTTTCACAAATATCATTTTTTTTTATTTATAATTTATTAACATTATAAATTTCGTCGATAAATACATTTTGTTGATAAAATGTTTTGGAATGGAATTTTCTTAAAATACGGGACCTTATCTAAATGTAGGCTTCAGGCAACTACCTCACTTGTATAGAGGTTGAGTTGGCTCGACCGCCACATCACTTCATTTACACGCAACAGGTAACAATATAAAATATTTGGTATCCTAACTTGTTGACGGCAGTAATAAACGAAAATATATATATATATATGGTGAGTATATAACAATCGAACATATCTTAACTTGAAAGTGACAAAGATATATTGTTCTTTGTTCGTTTATTATCACGAGATATATTGTTATCATTAGCAACAAAGTGACGGGGCTATGTTCTTGTTGCATTCATTATATGTAAGTGTTAGGTCCAATGTTGTAATTGGCATATTTGTGAACAAAATGGTCGTAATTGAACACTTGTAAAAACTCAAGGACTTATATACAATTTTATATAGATGTGTTAGTTAGGGTTAGAGGTTGAAAACAAGGAAAGTGTGGCGTCGAAATTTCCCTAGATTGTTACCAAGACGTGGCTCGAGGGGCAGAAACAGAACATTCATCGCTCGCCTATTGCCTCGCTGTCGCTCGAGCGACACATTTATGCGGCCAGACCTAATTCGCGAGTTTGAAGAGTTTTACACGGCCCATAACACCAAAACGTCCACAACTATAAATACAGAAGTTTGGGACGAATTTCAGGAGGTTACTTCATTGTGCTTTCATTGCGTAACATATTCATATCATTTTTTTAGAGCTCCAAGAACACAATTCACATATTGATTCATCCATATCATTCTTGAGATCCGACAACCAAGTTTTGGAAAAATATCAAGGTTCGTGAATCCAAAACACCTAACTTCCTTAACACTTTGAGGAATGTACTTTCTCAGTTGGATTTCAGAAGTTTTTAAAGGTTGAGAGTGGTTAGACTACCAGCGCAGGAAAAATAACAGGAATAGGTGATTCCTGAATATCCACTTGGAAGAGATAATTGCAGAAGATTGTGATTCTAGAATTTACAGCAGATCTTGAAAATTACAGGAGGTAGATCGGGAGAGCTAGCAGGTTGGCTAGACAGTATCTATGGTAGCAGATCATGAGTCTGGAGGAACAGCAAATCTTAGAGATTACAGGAATTACAACAGGGGGAACTAGTGAAATTTGCTAGGCTGAAAACAGACTGTAATCTATATTGTCTATAGTGAAGGTAACTGACTTGGTCCCGGAGTTTTTACCCAGTTCAGGTTTCTCCGTCATCATATTGGTGTTAATTATTTTATTGTTTTATTGATTACTGCGGTATTCAAACATAGGAAATTGGATTGTATGTGTAACCATTTAGAAACTATTAAAAACTGACTTGTTGCTTTTAATAGATTAATTCCGCACGTAGAGTCAAATTAAAAATGGATAATTAATAACTATTTGGTAACTACCCATTTTTCAATTGGTATCAGAGCCTTAATTCGTTTATTGACCCATATTATCTAGATGAGTAGTTCTTTATTTGTCCCGCCTTATTTTGATGGCAGTAATTATGCCTACTGGAAGGTTAGGATGAGAGCCTTTTTGAAATCTATGGATGTGCTTATATGGTTGAGTGTGGTGAATGGTTGGAGTACTTCTAGTACTACTGTAGACAACGTAGTGACTTCTACTCACATTGCTAATTGGACTAAGACTAACTTAGATGAGTGTAACTGGAATAGCAAAGCCTTACATGCTCTATTTATGATAGTGTCCCCGGAAGAGTTTAGGAGAGTGTCCATTGGTAAGGTTTCAAAAGAAATTTGGGATATTCTACAGACCACACATGAAGGAACTCAGGTTGTTAAGAACTCTAAGTTACAGATGTTGACCACTAGGTTTGAAGAAATTAGGATGAAAGAGGATGAGGTATTTGATGAATTTTATGCGAGTTTAAATGATATAGTAAATTATAGTTTCAACCTAGGTGAGAGAACTCGGAGCCTAAAATTGTTAGAAAAATCTTTAGATCCTTACCTGAGCAATTTAGGCCTAAAATCACGACTATTGAAGAGAGTAAGGATATAGACTCTATTAAAATAGAAGAGGTGGTTGGATCTCTCCAAACTTATGAGCTGACATTAGATAAACCGACCAATAATAAGTCTCTGGCCTTAAATACTGTAAGGAATAGATATAGGGAGTCCTCAAATTCAGATTCTCCTAATGATGAGAAGTTAGCTTACCTTACTAAAACGTTTCGAAAAATGTTTAGGAATAAACAGAAACCTCAAAAGAGACATAGAAGTGGTCTAAATGAGTCTAAGAAGAGTTCTAAATATGTGAGATGTCATAATTGTCGAGGTTTTGACCATGTTAGGAGTGAGTGCCCTAGCAATAGGAAAAATTCGGATAAGGCTATGAATGCTACTCGCACTGATGACGAGTCTAACTCGGACAATCAGAGTGAGAAATCTACTCGTGAGGAAAGTGGAAAGTATATTGCCTTTACTATTAGAATTAGAGATGAATCTGATATGGAGACTGAGAAGGTCGAGAACGTAAGTAGTGGTGAGGATTCTGATGAAGAGTCTGTGAGTAAGGAAAATATCCAAGAGGCCTATGTTAAGATGTATGAGAAGATTCTTAAGATTCTTACTAAAAACAAAGCCTTGAGTGCGAAAAATAAGGAATGTGAATTGGAAAATGATAAGTTAGTGGCGCACATAAAGGAATCTACCTCGATCCTGAGTGAAGTGAAATCCATGAATGAAACTTTAGAGACTCGGGTTAAGAACCTCGCTAGTGAGCTTGAGAAGTCCTCTAAGAGAGTCAGCGAGTTGACCACTGAGAAATAGACCTTAGAAATCCAGATTAAGAACCTTCTGTACGATCTAGAATATTCTAAGTCTCAATTGCTTGCCTTCTCTAGTGGTTCTGAAAAGTCAGATAATATTTTAGGAATGGGCAAGCCTGTTGGAAATTAGGGAGGTATAGGTTTTAAGGGTAACAGTGCTAGTACTTCTAAGACAACGTTTGTCTTTACCACTGACCAACTCAAACATGTACCTAACCCCCGATCTTAAGGATAAAGGGATTTGTTAGATAGAGGCCTACTAGATAGCGTAGGACCCGTCGATCTAGGAATAGACATCAGCGTCCTCACACATTTGGTCCTAGGTTTATTCTTACATGTTTTTACTACTGTGAGTTAGGACACATAAAACCTAGCGTCATCATTTCTTGAACAGAAATAGAAATAAGAACTTAAATGGAAATAAGAATCATGATTATGTTGGTCAGATTAACTTCCTTACTAATCAGGTAAGTAAATTGGCCACGTTAATGGCACAGATGAGTGGAAATATTCCTGTCACTAGGCAAGTTTGGGTGAAAAAAAGTAATCTCAAAAATTGTGAGATAGATCACGGTGCTCTTAAAGGTAAGAGCATCTTTATACCTAACTGATTAGGTATTTTTTATGTATGCTCGTACTTTATCATTACGTGATATTGATTTTTGCATGCATCATATTTGTTTATTTGCTTTCTAGGTAGAAAACTCATGCATATGTTTTATTTTTATTGTGTTTACCATTTTTTTTTATTTGGTGCATTCATACTTTAAAAATAAAAAATAAAAAATTGAAAATTGAAAAATAAAAAAAAATGATGGAATTTTTATTGCAACATATATGACATTCTTAAACTTGCATATTATGATAATGTATGGACATAATGGATAAGCTGTAACATAGTTTCCATTACTTGCTTAGGTTATTATGGAGTACTTAGTATATGTGTCTTCATGTACCATCTGCACTGCACACACTATGATTTTATTAGTGGGAGTCTACCGCGTGTGTGAGATTTGGGATGGCAGTCACATGTTAATAAGGTCACTTTGAATATGAATTGACCTTATTTATTAGACCTAAGCCCAAATTTATCACCTGCTATAAAAATCTCAATATCTTATGTTCTTCTTCGAAACCTATTTCACTTGAGTAATTAAGCATGTGGGGTTTCTCATAACCTGGTGCCTATGGACAACTGACTTAGGTTAACCGATCTAAAGTTCGTTACATGGGTCATTTTAGTCGCTTAATGGAGAAAAATCTGCACTTAAGATGTGAAAAATAATAATGAGCTTACAATATTGAAAGATTTGAAAATAAAAATATGCTCAAAGATAGGGGGAGAAAAGAAAATATCTATACAAAATGAGTTTCTTTAAAGGTCCTAATATGCTTTAAATGGTTTGACTTTCATTAGTAGATGAATACTCTTATTGGCAGTGATGTTTAGCATGTCCCTACTTACAAAATTAAGGTTTGGGGTCCTACTTACAGAGGATTAGTGATACTTTACACATATGAGTCACTTATACAATTTATTCCATTCTGGCTTAAATTAAGTAAGTGGGGAGGTTTACTACGTGTTAATTATGCTTGTGCATGTTATCAACTGCTTTTTGGACTGTTATATATTCCTATTTAAATTTGAATTTGACATTGTACCCTTAATCATTTGTGACAAAAAGGGAGAGAAAATATAATAAAGACAGGGGGAGCATTTAATGAAATTAAAATTTGATTTCATTTGTATTTTATGTCTTGAGGGGTCGTTTGGGAGAGATATAGATACATTTTGCCTACTGCATTTAAACATTGAGAGTTCGCAGTAAGGGAGAGAATGTGCATTACATCTGCATTGCATATCATATGCATAACTATTTGAGTTTTTTGATATTTTGTGATGTTAATGTTTCGGTTGGTGTTTTGATTGACATTAATTTCACATCTCAAACTAGCATGGCTATTAGTGTTCGTGAGTTGTTTGATTTCCCGTATCACGTGGTTTTACACTGGGTATTGAGTTTTGATTTTAAGAAACAGCTATACCAAGAATGCAGGAATTAGAAGACCTTGAGTAACTTGTATAGTATAGATCCTTGACTTTATTTGTATGGTTTTGTCACAAAATGTCAAAGAGGGAAATTGTTAGTTCCAATGTTGTAATTGGCATGTTTGTGAACAAAAGGATCGTAATTGAACACTTGTAAAAAGTCAAGAACTTGGATACAATTTTGTATAGATGTGTTAGTTACGATTAGAGGTTGAAAACAAGGAAAGTGCGGCGCCGGCCAGACTTAATTCACGATTTTGAAGAGTTTTACCTCACTCGAGCGACACATTTATACGGCCAAGCCTAATTCGCGATTTTGAAGAGTTTTACACGGCCCATAACACCAAAACGTCCCCAACTATAAATATAGAAGTTTGGGACGAATTTCAGGAGGTTGCTTTATTGTACTTTCATTGCGTAACATATTCATATCATCTTTTGAGAGATCTAATAACACAATTCACAGTTTGATTCATCCATATCATTCTTGAGATCCGGCAACCAAGAATTGGAAAAACATCAAGGTTCGTGAATCCAAAACACCGGCTTCCTTAACACTTTGAGGAAGGTACTTTCTCAGTTGGATTTCAAAAGTTTTTGAAGGTTGAGAGAGGTTCGACTACATGCTCAGGAACAAGAATATGAATAGGTGATTCCTGGGTATGCACTTGGAAAAGACAATTGCAGAAGATTGTGAGTCTGGAATTTACAGTAGATCTTGGAAGTTACAGGAGATAGATCGGGAGATCTTGCAAGATAGCTAGACAGTATCTACGGTAGTAGATCGTTAGTCTGGAGGAATAGTAGATCTTAGAGATTACATGAATTACAACAACGGGAACTAGTGGAATTTGCTAGGCTGGAAACGGACTTTAATCTATATGGTCTATAGTGGAGGTAACTGGTTTGGTCTCGTAGTTTTTACCCAGTTTGGATTTCTCCGTCATCATATTTGTGTTCATTATTTTATTGCTTTATTGATTACTGCAGTATTCAAACATAGGAAATTGAATTGTATGTGTAACCATCTAGAAACTATTAAAAAGTGACTTGTTACTTTTAATAGATTAATTTTGCACGTATGGTCAAAATTAAAAATAGATAATTAATAACTATTTGGTAACTACGCATTTTTCAGAAAGAACCAGATATAAAAGAATTAGAACTTTGTGATAATTAAGATAAGGTTCAATAAACATAAGGATTAATAGTTTATAACTTACACAATAAAATAGGTAATTGTGCATTTTAATGTGTTTCCAATTATTCGAATTTGGAATAAGGATATTTCGGATCATGTTTAAAAATATGTTTAACTTAACGCATGAGAGATAATTGAATAAAATTGGGGTTGTCAATATACACAACAAATTAGAATAAAGAATATATGTCAAGAATTGAAACAAGAGAACAATAGGTAGAGTCACAATTCGAACACACTTTTCTCGTATATATAGTCTTCATAAAATCATTCTTCACGTGTAATTAGATAAAAAAAAAAAGATATTAGTAGTAAACAATAAAAATGTCATTTTATTCATGTGAGTCGGTTATATTTGAGTTTGATTTCGAATCGATATAATTCAAGTTAAAGTCTCTCTCTCGTGGGAACGATACTCTTATTCTTTAAAGCTCAAATTATATTTTAATATTCTTTAAAGATTACATATTAAATATTGACAGAATTACAAACGGAAGTCTTCCGTTGGTACAATTATGTTGTTAATCCGTTCGTAGAAATTACCAACAGAGAAAATTTGTTGGTAAACTATTTAAGTAAACATAAAAAAAATTATTAAATAGTTACCAATTGAAAAAAAAAAAATCCGTTGGAATATTTTTTGGAAAAAAATTAAGCAATTAGTAAACATTTTTCTACTGAAATATTCGTTGTTAATTTCAAGAAAACGTACAAGTATCAATTAAAATTTATAGAGTAAATATAGGCCATCGATAATGTTTTAAAAATTATTTAAAGTGTTTATCAAGCTTTACAAAATTCAAAATAAATCATTTTGTTGACAAGAAAATTGTGAAAAACAATAAAAAAAAAATAGTGGATTAATGTGAAATGTTATGGAAAAATGGGCAATGTGTTGACTACATACATTTTTCAATTCACAACAAAATTCTATGTTATAATAATGAAATATAAATTTCATTTTTATGTTCTAAAAATTTGAAGTTTGGAATAAATAAAGCGAGATTGTAGAAAAATGTGAGAATTGGTGAATAATAATATTTTTTCCTCAGAAAACCTTTTATCAAATACTTCGTATTTATTGCACTAATATGGATTTGTTAATTGGTGTATTTTAATTATTTTAACTTTTTTAATATGTTTAATTCACAATAAAACATATTAATAAAATAATTAGTGGCATTTTTTAATTGTAATCCAAATTTCGACGGAAATATTTTTGTAGAAAATTTGAAACAAATATGGGAAGAACATATATGTTCTTATTTAGCAATGAGTAGTTCCATAGGAAATATATTAGTAGTTAGTGACGGGAAAAAAACAGAAGATTAGTAGCTATTTAGGAAACAAGTAAGCCGTTCGAAATTTCCTTTGCTAAAATTAACTAAAATAGGCGTAGGTAACCACAAATGGATTAGCGAAAACAATTTCTTCGCTAATTAGCTACGGAAACACTACGTTGGTAAATAGAAACATTTTTTTTTTTTTGTCTTTAATTATCAACAACCAAATAAATCCTTCCATAAATTAGCGGCGAGAGTTTCACTATCCAATTTACCGACCGATGATTTTCATCGGTAAAGCTATTACCAAAAAAGAATTAAGTCATCATTGATGGTAAATATTTTAAGATTTAATAACAATATTATGCTATTACTTCTAAATAATCGATGTTTTATTTATAATAATTTATTGGTATTCAGAAATAAACATGAATTGAACACTTTGATCATGAGTTGTAGTTTTTGAAGCAAAACAACTTTCTATTTTGTTAATATTTTGGAAGAATATTAATTATTACTCTTGAAGAGCATAACATTTTGTGTTCCAATATTATTACTCTCAAATATGTATAAACTTTGATATATTAAACTAATTTAAGATAGATCATCGAGTATTCTACTTAGCAGATAGAAAGAAAATCCAAAATCAACGGTGCAAAAATTTGCAAGATCTAAACAGCCTACACAACTGTGATAAAGAAAGTTTATATTTCAACCTTTTGTGGTCCAATCGTCATGAAATTTGAATAGGACGTTCACAGCTCATTGTTCTTCAAATTCAACGACTAATGTCGAAATTGGATAGTTCATTTATGAGAAATAGATACATGAACAGTAGCGAATTTTTAAGTACTATAAAATTTTTCAAATTTACATCTTTAAAATATATGATATTTGTCAACTATTCAAGATTTTCTGAATCTTTCAAATCCAGTTAAGTCTAGTCTTTAAAAGTATATATATATTATATTTATGAAGTTTTAGATTAGTTAAATCTTTTGATTTAGTTAGTGTTCCTGAAAAAGCATAATTAGAAATTGTATTCGTACTAAATGAATATGGCATTGATGTTCTAGAAAAACACAATCCACCCTTATATAAATGTTCCAAAAAGTAAATTATCTGTTCTTGAAGAGTATAACAATAAAATTTCAATATTCTAGAAAAATGTTGACCTATTGCTCCAGAAAAAGTAAAAATAATACATATTGGTATTCTTGAAGAATAATGTATTGTGTTTTTTGATAAAACACAAATTTATATATATTAATATAATATTATTTTGATATTCTAGAAGAGTCAATACTTTGTTATGTGGGAGAATAAAATTTTCACAATTGATCGTAATTTATTCTCTACTAAATTAAAGAGAAACATACAAAGTTTCTAACAATATTTCTTAACTGTACAATTGAAACAAATATTGTATTGATCTAGACATTCAATAACTCTTTTGGCATGTTCAATTCACTAAATCAATAATAATGCAAATTGAGAATTCAAATGAACATTTATTGAATAACCATATAGTTCTTCAATCCATCGAATTCTCATATAATACTTATTCTCTGTATTATAAATTGGTCATTGACCATATTGTTCATCGCTAGTTAAAGGTTAGATTAAATCCCTTTTGATCTTGAAAATTAATTAGGATGATACATAAGACCTCGTTGCCCTCTATGTTGACTATTTAGATATTATTTATATTTAATATATATATAAACACACACACACACAAATGGAGTCACACAACTTTATACAAGTACAAACAATTCATACTTAATATAATGCCACATGATTCGTTTAATTAAATATATCAAATATATAATGCCACATGATTCGTTTAATTACTATTTAAATTGTGTTAGGTTGCATTATTCTAAATAAAATGAAGAAAAAATAACAAGAGAAAGAAAGTTAGAACACAAATAATATCCGATGAGAACGTGTAAATTAGCGAATTAAAGTGTAGCTGATTTTCGAAGATGAATGTAGTACTTTTTGAGCATGACTAGCAACTTGTGTTGGGCTCTTGTCAATACACAATTTCTTGAAATGCTGATCCTATTTCCCTTCCCATACTTTTCTAGTCCAACAAGGAATTTCTGCATTAACCCAAAACAATAGCAAATCAAATATTTATGCCTTCATACATAGTTCGAATTAATTAACATTGAAGAACAAAGAAAAATGGGAGTAATTAAACAAATATGTATGTATATACTCATGTTCTTCCTTGGTCCAATTTTTTGTGTGGATATTTTTCGGCGTCCTAGTTGATTCATGCTTACTATTATCAATGTCTATATAGTTAGGTAATGGAACATGACCCAATTCGATCATGTCAACATTTTCCGCCAATGCTTTATAATGCTCTTTAATTTGTTCAATGGTTTTTCCAGGGATGATTGAAGCAATCTTGTTATATATATGGCAATTCAAATTGTGATCTCCAACGGAATACTCGAATAGATTGTTCTCCTCAATGGTCTAATTTACATTTTATGGCTAAATTAATTAATATGACATGTTATCGATACTTAATATAAGATGAGATATATTATTGGCATCATAAATAATCTTATTCAAGAATATAGTTAGACATTTTTCGTTCCATGTAACTGTTGGAAAAAAAATTCCAGCTTTATTTCCAGATTCAAAAATTTTAATGGGGAGAAAAAACATGCTTTTTGAAGGTGTCCTCAAATCAAATTTTAAAGAATTTTAAATCTATATATATCTCTGGTTATCCTTAACTCAGATTTTATTATATTTCAATGACACCTCAGATTTCAATGGATTTTGAACCGGCAAACATAAATTTAAATTTTTTTATACATTTGACAAAAAAAAATTAAGTAAGAAATAAAAATATATATAATTAAATAGTGACAAAATATCTCATTTTTTAATTGTCATTCCAAAATCCAAATTTGAAATTTGAAATCGAATTTTGCAACTAAGAACGAAATATGAATATAATGAAAATAATATATATAAGGCGTCTACAAATTTGAAATTTCAAAGTATAATAATGAAAATAATATATATAAGGCGTCTACAATTTTTTTTTTTAAGTGAAAAAGATAGATCATTATGACACAAGTCATTTCAACAAAATTATAAAATAAATTTTTAATATTTTATGATTTGTTCGTGAAATCATATATTTAATTATAGATTTGGGCAACCTCCAAATTAATACATTCATCGTACACTTATTAATTAATCCATCCATTTTCTCATTTGGAGGTTTCATCCTCCACCACCATGGCCGCCGCCACCACGTGTGTGCCACCTTATTGTAACCGGTACATCAATGAATTGTGATCTTCATTATTTATTAATTTATAGAAACTCGATTATGAATATGTTAGAAATATGAATCGGATCTCCAACTTGGATTAAAAAGCTCAATTAATTATTTGGTCTGGTTCAATCGGTAATCAAAACTATACTGGAGGTATCAGGTATAAACAATTGAATAATAAGCCCATGTTTGAGTCACATTCAAATTTTCATTCTCATTCTTCTACTCATTTTTAACTACACATTATTCTATAAAATAATATTTTTCATCACATCAATAATTTTTCCTTCTTTTTCTGCCACACATTCTCTATCAATATACTATTCCAAAATACATTATTCCAAAATAATGTGGCTCAAACACATCCTAAATTAATTAAAAAATATGAATTTCATTTTTTTTTTCTTTTATCTTTTTTGTATTTTGCAACTCAATAATTTTCATTGATTATGGCCTATTTGGCATGGCTTTTGAAAAGTTAAAAAGAGTTTTTGGACCTCGTTCAACTAATCTTATGAAAGTGCTTGGAAGAATTTATAGAGGAAGTTGGTCAAATATCGCTTCCTCTAAAAGTACTTTCGGGACAGAAAATTCTTTAAAAAAATAGTTTCTAAAGAAAAAATAAGGTACCCTCATAAAGCTCTTTTACAAAAAATAAAAGCAAAAATAAAAGTCATTCCAAATACATCATAGTTTGTTCAAAACTATTGCTCATATTTTATTATGGAGAAATTCAGAGCAATAAATTAAGAAAGTAAAGATTACTTTGGTAGAATTTTTAAAAAATCAAAAGTTGCTTTTAATATTTAGAAAATTGCTTCAGAGCATGTTCAAGTAGTTCTATAAAAGTGATTTGTTTAGCTAAAAGAGTTTTTAAAGGGAACTACAGAAATTCCTTCTATAAAAAAACAAAAGCAAAATTAAAAGACTTGTCAAACGGGGCCTAAATTGATTAGTGTGAATTAAGACCAAATTGATGTGTAAATAATTGAATTCCAATTTATTTTACTTTTTCTTTCAGCTTTATTTCCAGATTCAAAAATTTTAATGGGGAGAAAAAACATGCTTTTTGAAGGTGTCCTCAAATCAAATTTTAAAGAATTTTAAATCTATGAATTAATAAAAAAATATGAATTTTATTTTTTTTCTTTTATCTTTTTTGTATTTTGCAACTCAATAATTTTCATTGCTTATGGCCTATTTGGCATGGCTTTTGAAAAGTCAAAAAGAGTTTTTGGACCCCGTTCAACTAAAATCTTATGAAAGTGCTTGGAAGAATTTATAGAGGAAGTTGGTCAAATATCGCTTCCTCTAAAAGTACCTTCGGGACAGAAAATTCTTTAAAAAAATAGTTTCTAAAGAAAATATAAGGTACCCTCATAAAGCTCTTTTACAAAAAGTAAAAGCAAAAATAAAAGTCATGCCAAATAGATCATAGTTTGATCAAAACTATTGCTCATATTTTATTATGGAGAAATTCAGAGCAATAAATTAAGAAAGTAAAGATTACTTCGGTAGAATTTTTAAAAAGTCAAAAGTTGCTTTTAATATTTAGAAAACTGCTTCAGAGCATGTTTAAGTAGTTCTATAAAAAGTGATTTGTTTAGTTAAAAGAGTTTTTAGAGGAAACTACAGAAATTCCTTCTACAAAAAAACAAAAGCAAGATTAAAAGACTTGTCAAACGGGGCCTAAATTGATTAGTGTGAATTAAGACCAAATTGATGTGTAAATAATTGATTTCCAATTTATTTTACTTTTTCTTTTTGGTTTCTTTGTTTCGTTCTTTGGTAACTGCAACCAATTTGTTGATTGCTTTTTATTGTCTCAATTTGTTCAAATTGGTTGCTATTAATTTATTAGTAAAACGATTAAGAAATAAAATTGATAAAACCTTTGTTCGGACATTGCCCCTATTTAACATCCTTAAAATAAAAAATAAAAAAAAATTGAATGGTATATTTTTTGGAAAATGTTTGGTCAACAAAAAGTAAGAAAAATTTTTGAATTTGCATGTAGAATATTTTATTGTACAAATATAATAAATGAAAAAAGAGTGTAAAAAGTAAATGAGAGTAAAGTATATAAGAGGCTGAAATTATCTTGTATGCTTGAGGGTAGTATTAATGCAACCATGGCACGGGCATGCTTATAACGGATGATCAAGACAAAAGTTAAACACAAGATTTAAGCCACAAATCATGCCGAAAATAATCATCCGAAATCAGTTTTTTCTTAAATTATTGTTTTCAATATTTTTATAATCTTTACATTTATGGCTGTATATTTTCTAGTTACATTTTTTGTAAATCTCTATATATAACATCTACGGATGATAAAAATGAATGTATGTGAATTTTCATATTCAAATAGCAGTAAATTTTTCTCTATATGGTATCAGAACAGCCCGTCTCTAACGAGCAAGTGAATCCTGTATCCACCATGGCTTTCTCTCCCAACCAAAATCAAATCAATCCTAATACCCAACCTGTTTTTCCATAGAAATTTCCCTCATAGCTCTCAATATTACTGCTCAAATAAATGAAAAGCTAACACCATCTACGTTTCCACAATGGAGGGCTCAATTTGAAGCCCAAATCTGGTTCGGGTGGAGCACAGTGGAAGAACAATGGCCAAAAATGAATCTCTGGACAAGGCCAAAATCGAAGTCCAAACTCACAAGGATCAAATCCTGATGGACGACGAAATGGGTCCTCTCGGTCTTAAGGAAACCAACGAAATTATAAGCCAAAATGTCAGCTTTGTGAACAAATTGGTCACACGGCCAAAAGCTGTCCACAGTTACGTCAAAGTGAATTTACAATTAACTGTGCCAATACCTCCACTGCAAAAGATCATACACAGCTCATTGATTCAGTCGTATCACATAACATTACTAGTGCTCTTCAAAATTTGAGCATTCACTCTGAATATGTTGGGACAGATGAAGT
>CAIGRB010078459.1:0-24367 GCA_903798255.1 Fraxinus quadrangulata | reverse complement strand
TTACACTTTTTGTTCTCGAAGAAAAGCAACAGTTTTTGCTAAACAAGCACCGGAAAACAGTACCTCTGTACTTAACAGTGAATGAAACTAGAGGAAGCTTTACCAATTTCAGCATCGCCACAAAATATTGTGAGAATTGCACGGGGTAAATTGTTTTTCTCTAATACTCCAGCAACTATCTTTGTCATGGCTATGGTAATTAAAGGTGTGGTTGGAGCTCCCTTCCTGAAATTAGGGCAAAGTAAGACTCATGGATAAGCTAAAATCTTTAATCATGCTAGGATGTGGTGTAGAGTAGTAAGTAGACAGTGATAATTATACATCTTGAAGATGATATTCCCAGTTTTATCCATTTTTCAGTTCGTTTAAATTTTTCTTTTCTCCTACATTCTTATATGTTAGAAAATGTTACAAGAAGTTAACAAAAATAATAATCAGGAATGTCCAAGGAATCAAAGGAAAAGAGCCATTTCTAATAACAAAAAAATTATAGGTGTGTGGCAATATATTCACACTAACATTGATTTGGTGAAATTTAGTGTGAAAGAGTTCGGAATAGACATTCACTTAACAAATTGATGGTGTAGAAATTGTACGTAAAATAACTCACCAGACCACACAATTTCCGCAGACTAGTGCAAAGCAAGCGTTCCACCCTATATATACACAGTGAACACTTATAACACTTGAAATACCACGAGAAGACAAAACAGCTATTTCATTAGATATTAAAATTAGATGTGGGAAAAGAATGAGGCTTGGCTGAGCAAAAGTAAATAGACCAATGAAGTTTGCTGTAAATTCTTACCAAGAACAGCACAAGGGAGATTGAAAGCCGTGATCACACCAACTATTCCTAGAGGATTCCACGTCTGCTCAAAGAGTAAGTACCAAGATTTAGGATGGTTCCATATAATAGGTGGAAAATTGGGACCTCGAAATTCAATTTACCATCTAACGTACCTCCAACATCATATGATTTGGAACTGTTGAAAAAATAACCACAGTTACTGGAAGTGAATACTTCTACTAATAACAATGACCACATGTATTTCGTCATTTACGTTCAGAAGGTATTATCGATACATTTAGCTGATGGCTCAATCCCATAAAAAAGTCACACATATCAATTATTTCCTGAAATAATATTCCTTGTGAAATGAGAAATAATATTCCTTGTTATTTACCAAGTAAGAAAAACCAACAGAAGGAGATGATATTGTCTCAAACAAACAGCAGTTGGTTCTGTCAAGACTTCTTTAACACCTCCCAATGGAAAGAAGTTATTTAAAAGAAACATAAATTATTCTCAACACAAAGAGACTGAACAATTTTTTTAGCAATAAGTAATTATATTATATTTTAAATCAACAAATTTTCCACTGCATCTCTGAAACTCTCCAAAAACCTTTTGTAAAGTATGCATTTTGTGTTCTTCAAAGTGGAACCGCACCGATAGGGGCATTACCACATCATCTTTCAAGATAGACTTTTGAATCAACATGGTCTTCACATCTTCCAAAATGTGAGTTTTATAGAATAATTTGAATGATTAGGTACCAATTATGTATGGGTAATACAAGAAAAAACTAAATTTTACAATCTAAAACAATCCACATCCTACTTGCAAACATAATGCAATGTACTCTGGCCAAAGTTTATGATGTAGAAGATGGTGGAGCATCATATAATATGGTCAGTATGGAGTTCGTATAACCAATAATGTGTGACTATATATTCTAAAACAGAAGCTATGTAAAATGGTACCGTTTGTGACAAGTGCATTATTGTCACGCTTTTTATGCAACGTGAATTATACCGCAAATGTATGGTGTCAAGTTTTGTAATATAGTAATAGAGTTAAGTGTTGAACCCACATGGATTGTAATTCAAATTCTTACTAAGTACTATAATTATATAGCCTCTACTTTATCTAGATGAATGAATGTTATCATAAATGTTTTTAAACTAATATGGTGACGGATTCAACAAATAAATGCAAGTTAGAAGAATAAACAAGCGAGAATGCCTAGGGTTATGATTTCACCTAACTATCAAATATGATTATCAATTATATAATTATTTCTAATCAATTTTTCAAAATTTATAAGCAAGAACACTAATGTAATTTTACTCCCTCTCTCGAGTGTCGAGTAAAAACTATTCCTATGTTTCAATTCAAATATCTATATTCCGAATTAAAATATATAATTTATCAAATTCGTGATTTTTAAATGGAACATGCTTCAAAGGAATTATACTTTCTCTCGAAACCTATAATTTTCTAGATTGTGTTATTCTTATAATCATACCTAAACTCCCCTCTCTTGTGTGCCGAAATTGACTAACATCAAATCATTCAATTAGAGGTCAATTAATTGAAAGCATTAAAATAATAAAACAAATAAACACACACGGAAATCTAATAGAAATAACTAAAATTAATCAATCCATATTTTCAAATTTTTGGTTACAATCAAACCCAAGATAATGAATTTAGCTCATGATGTAATCTATAAAAATACTAAAATTCATATAAAATAACATAGGAAATAGAATAAAAAAATTAGGATGTAGATCTTCAATTTCTTCTCTTGTTCTTCTTTATTTTGTTGTTGAATCTTTTGATATTTTTCCTTCTTGCCTTCTTGAAGAATTGTGTTGAATTTTCCTTTGCCTCTTGAACATTTCTCTCCCTAGAATTAGGTCTTAAATGTTGTATTTGTAGTCTTTTGAAGTCTTTGAAGGGCTAGAGACGTATTGGGCTAAGAAAAGAGTCCAAGAAACTCAAAAGCCCCTTTTCTCGCCCAACGGTGCCTCGGCGCAACAATCGTAGCGCTACGGCACCCAGTTGCTGTTGAATTTCAGCAACGATGGCGCTGCGGCACCCAATTTCGGATGAAAATTCAGCATTGCTCTTCTTTCAGTATTTTTATCATAAAATTTTTCCTCGATATCCGATTGAGATGATTCAAGATGCGTTGGAAAGATAACTCTAAAGGCTACAAAATTGCATCAGCTATTATTTTCCAATTCGAACGTTTTCTATGTCAAAAATGAGTCTCAATATGAAACTGAAAATTCAGAGCATAACTTTTTCGGTTGGAAATTGACGTGTGATCATACTTTGCCTATATTTCATCAATTTGACTTATTTCTTCATCCAATTGACTTCTAGTACTCTCAAATCTTTATTTTGAGGTTCGACACAACTTTGGAGTATTTTCACTTTAGTCCCCAAACTTTGGATCTCTTACAATTTAGTTATCTTCTCCAATTTTCTCCAATTTACACTTTTTGTTCTCGAAGAAAAGCAACAGTTTTTACTAAACAAGCACCAGAAACTAGAGGAATGCGAGTGTCTTCTGCTATAGCTTTACTAATTTCAGCATCGCCATTGAAGGAGAGTTACAGAGAGTGAGTATGCAAGTACGTGTGTTCCAACAAAGTGATGATCAAAAAACCATCACTTATGCATATGATCAAGTGCACGAGCAGATGCTACATTTTCGGAGTCGACTGGAAGCAATTGATCGAAACGTCAGCCAAATAATCGGATTGTCAAGTCCTTCAAACCTACTAATTCGTCAAGCTAGTCGGACCAGCTTGATTCCTCCACTTATCCGCATATATCCCCATAGAGTTTATGATCATTCACTCATTTATTTTGATTATGCTTGATTTTACGTTGGGGACAATGTAATAATTTTGTTTGGGGTGGGTTGGAGAATTAGGGTATTTGTTCTTGCTTTTCAAATACTTATAGGGTTTATATAACTAATTTAATTTGAAAAAAAAAATTGAAAAATTGAAGGACAATGTCTAATTTAGCGTTGAATGGCTTGCCACCTGTGATTATATTTGTTTGAATTGAGTATATATTTAGCTAAAATAGTAGACAACACCATAACGTGTGTTTTTACTTGAGTACTTATGCATGTTAAATTTAATTTGTTTGAATACATAGCAGGTATTGACCTATTACTTATGTTGGGACCCAATTTAATTTTGTGGACTTGTTGATGTTGTTGACCTAAGTTTGAATAAAATCTCCATATCCTTTATATAGAAACCAAACTGTTAAAAAGTAGTTAGGGGGTGGAAAGGTTAGTGCTTGTGTTCATAAAAATTTGATGGTTTGGTGTTTTTGGATCAAATCTTTTGTTGAAAGAGTTTGAGTTAAAGAGTCTAGAATGGGCACTAACCAATGTTAAACTTCGAATCATATATAAAAAAAGTGATACATCTTATACTTCTCTTCGTAGCCTTTTTTACTCGAGTGATTAAGTCTGTTATAGTATTTAAAACCTGGTGCCCTATGTAACTTGGGAGTTATCGGCTTAAAACTTGCTATATGCATCATTTAAAAAGCTTATTGAAGAGAAGTCTTGCACATTAAATGTCAAAAAAGAACAAATATCAAAATATATTCATAACAAAAAGGAAAAAAAAAGGAATTTTGAATATCAAAAGTGAGAGGTATCCGGTAAAGACTTTGAGAATTGAACTCTTGAGACTAGTTGTGTGACTTTGAGAAATACTTACCATCTTCCTTCTAAGTTTACAAGCACCTAATTCTAATACTTGTGTAGAAAAATTCATTTTAATGATTACTAGGAACCCACATGTGCTAGAAGTACCTCGGGATTGGAGAGAAAAACATAATAAGTGATTTTATATGAGAGATGTGAGGAAAAAATGATTACAAGAGGATTGAGATTATGAATAAATCAACAACACCTGATTGGTTGTGTTCTAGTATGGTGTGAATTCAATATTGGCTAATCACACGCGAGCGCGCGCGCACACACACACACACACTAAGTTGAGCATTGGATAAGTAGAAATTTATTTTTGATGTTGTTTGGATTGTTCTAAAGTGTCGATAAAATTCGAGCCTAAGGCATACGATAAGCAGTTCAATGTTGAGTTTGTAATTCTTGATTTACTTAAGTTAACGATACAATTTATTTCTAAGTTTTGCTTTGTTATATTCGAGGACAAACAAATGTTTTAGTTTTGGGGTGTTTGATAAGTGCATTTTTGTGCACTTATTAGGGCCGTATTACTAAAATTTTTGTTGTTTTAATATTAAATTTAACTTAAGTTAATTTTATCTTGTTTCAGTTTTGGACCAGTTTCAAAGCAATTGGAAAAGAAAGAAGGATCAATTGGCTAATGGATGGAAGTTTGAGGATTAATATGCATTTAAATAAAAATTGAAGGACCCAAAAATTGAAGTAATTTAACTTGGAAAACCCAAATGTAAGAAATAATGAAAAAAATGGCTGGGCGAGTGGCTGCCTTAACCTCAATTACAGGGGCTACTTAGTATGCCTAGGCAGCCGCCCCGTTTACTATTAGGTGCCCGCCCACGCCAATTCGGTCATAAAATTCTGTTTCCTTTAGAATTCAATTCTAACAATGAAACTTCCGTTTAAGCTATGATATGCACAATTTTTAGAGATCTTTTAGGATTTTTTAGAGGGATTATAAATACCAACTCTCAAAACATAATTAGGTGTGGAGAATTAATTTTAAAAGGAGGCAAAGAAAACATCAAGATTCAATTTCAAGAACTTCAAGATTGAATTCAAGAATTTTCGGGAGATAAACAACTTTTATATTTTTTGCTTTCTTCTTCATAACATGTTAGGCTAGATTTCTTTATGCTAGGATAACGATTAACCTTGTAATATGAGTTTTTAATATTTAATTTTACATATTTGACATTGAAAATATGTTTTTTGAATTTTGAATGATTTACATGATTATCTTTTCTCTACAATTATGTGTACAGTAGTTATATGAAATTGGTGATTAATTTTATGCATTCGAAATAAGGAAAATATACTCAATATAGTGTAAATCGTCATACAGTCCGATAAGAAATAGAAATACGCTATAATCTATGTAAATCTTTAAATGTTCATACAAATTCATATACTCTTCTATGTTCGTATCCGTCATAAAAATATAATTGAGTCATATATGAGAGTATGTTTAACATTACTCGAGAGAAATTGTTGATAACATAAAAACATTGATTCTTTAAAATTCAATGGTGTTGTCAAAGTGTAGAACTAAGGTTAAAAATGATTGTTACATGGAAATTCGGAATCCTAGTGCGCTTGTCATCCATTGAACACATTAACTTGCATTTAGAATAAATTACATTTATTTTAGTTAATTTAGTAGATTAATTTAAATATAATTTAGTCATAAAAATATCATATTATTCTTGTTTCGATTAAGGTCATGATAATTAAAATTGAACTAAATTAATATTTGTGTGACGATACTTGGACTCAAATCCACTTTATTACTTGTTAACGAATTGTCACGAGCAGAGGTTTTAATTCGAAAGATATTTTCGTAAATAGAGAGTATAATTATGAACTCATATTTCTTCATGTGAAAGTATGTAACAGTTGGAATAGTATCTATCAATTAAATCTAACGTTACAATAGTTGTATTTTTTTGTAAACTTACGCTAAATTAAATTCATATTGACATTTTCCTGAAAATTTGTGCCGAATTACAATTGTAGTAATTTTTTCGTTCAATGACAGTTGGACTCATTAAAGTGTGTGGCTATAGTGAAACTAAGTGGAAAGTTGGTGGTTTTCATGGAAGAAATTAAAGTTCAGTGGCTATGATGAAATTAAATGAAAAGTATAATTTTTTCATCAAATTCTTATCTTCAATATTTTATTAATTAGTACGTCTCGTCATTGATGATAATTTATATCAAAATATTTTGTTTTCATTGAAAGAAGGGGAAAAATTTCACACTTTTATTATTTTTTTAAAATATATGATAAAAATAAGTTATTTTACGTCATTTCAACGAACTTTTGAATATAATATTATTATCAAATATAGAATGTGTTAACCGATGAGAAGTTTGTGAATAAAAATAATAAGAAAAATCATTAGAAAACATAAATGCTAAAAAGCAAGAAATAAAAATTGTACAATCAATCCCAATTTTCTCGACAGAATATATAAAAAAGTGGAAATTTCAAAAAATGTCCACTTTTCCATGGCCATTTGCAAAAATGTCCAAATTTTTTTATATGTCTATTTTACTAAAATTTAGACCAAAATACTATTAATGAAAATTTCAAATTCCACTACTATTACAAATGTTCTCATATAATATTAAATTTGTGTAGCAAATAGAAATTTGACACATGATCTATTCTATCTATTTGAAAGTACAAATATCAATTCATGCATTAAATGTTACCTACTCCCTAGAAATTGATCAATAACCATCGATTTTTTCTTGATTTTTAGTTGGATTTTGATTGAATCAATTAGGGTGACGGGTTTACACATGGAAATCAATTCTAATCAGATTTTTACATAATTTTTAGTTAGATTATGTTGAAATGGGCTAGTTTAATTCAGATAGTTTGCCCATCAAACCCATCACAACCATATGACCCGGCCCATCAACTTAAAAAAAATAAAAAAATTCTTACAAAACTCGTGAAAAGCAGAAATCAAAACTCAAGCCCTAATCTCTCTCTCAACTCCGACTTCCTTCCACCTAATCGTCGACGTTGATCCTCATTCATCAGTCACCCACGCCGTTAATCAGTCACCCTTGCTGAATCCTATAAGTACATCATTCTGAAAACTTAATTTTTTTACAATTTCAATAGAAGTTCTTTAAGATAATTGCTTCTTCTTCTTCTACAGCTTGAAATAATAATGTATATGTTTTGAGGGTTGAATCTGATTTGCACTTGAAATGTATTAGGTCCAAATTTTGGTTTGTATATGTTTTGAAGGCTGGTTCTGATTTGCACACTAGATAAATATTTGCTGCTTTTTGGTTGAATCCCATCCAATTTTTGCTTGAATCGTGTAGAGCTTCTACACATTTTACGATCAATTTTTAAGTCCGTACAATTTTTTTTATATTTTTTGGTCAATGTACTCTTCACGAGGATGCTTTTCCATTCTTTGTTTTAGATAATACCATAATGGAGTTAAGGAAAGTTGAAAATATGAAGAACATGCAGTTTGCTAAACTTACTCCTACTATTATTTAGATATGCAGGAAAAATAATATGTCAGCCCTAATGTTGAAACAAGATGTTATATTCTTATGTTCTTTGATTAATTTCAGTATTCATGGAATTTCATGAGTTTAGGCATTGATCTGTGAGCGAATACTTCAAGAATCTTTGCATATCATGATCCTTTCTCCCTCATCTTTTCATTTCACTGTAAGAGGAATTCCTGTTAGATACATCAATATTATTCAGGATATACATGATGACATAATCACGAATCTGACTAGTGGTGGTAGCATTGATTTTTTTATCAATGTAGACTTGAATATAGTACTATTTTAGTCCGTAACTTTTGCTTTAGTCATAGATGGGCTTACGAAAGATCTGTGATAACGTGCCTTGGTTGATGCTATTTGCTAATCTCTAAGACGAGGTTATTATTTAAGTTAGAACCTGGAGAATTTAGATTAAATAGAGTTAAGACAAAGTGCATAGAATCACCATAGATTATTCATTATCATAAAGAGTGATTGTTTTAGGTATTTAGGCTTTTTTGTTTGTAATGAAAGATGACTTGAAGATGATGTATTGCATATGATTAAAGAGGGTTGGATGAGACAAAAAAAAAACAATACAAAGATTCTATGGGATAGGAAGACACTACAAAACAATGAATTGACATTCTATGATTTATAGTACTGAGTGTGAGTCATTAAAGAACAAGCTAACGGGACTATGAATTTAGAAGAAATTGGGACGTAAGATGGATGTATAGCCATTCTAGAATAAATGAGGTAATAAATAAAAATATAAATAAGTGGAGTTGTGACACCAATTGAGGATGAAACGAATGCCATATCTAGTGTTGAGTATGAATTTGATTGTGATTACCAGGAAGCTATCCGCATAGCTAAGCTTGCAAACTCAATTAGATTCATATTTACCCAGAAAACTCACAAATGTCGCCCTATATAACAACAAATGAAGTTTTATTCTCAATAAATTTGGAGTTGCCTAAATGATCATTTTTGCTGTTTTGTTTGACCTTTGTTATGTGAGTAGAAAATTCAATGCAATCAAATTCTTCAACCACAAAAGACCATGTTAAATTTGGTCTACCTTTCCATTTTCTATCTCGATAGAATACATCACTATTGTGAACAAGAAAATCACTTTTAGTTGTATAGCAACAATCACCTAAGTCGTCTTTGATTGTTACTAAAATATCTAGGGTAAATCAACAGCTCGATATGGTAAAATCTTTGTCATTCCTTCTAGTTCCTTTTAGTTTCATATGCATTTGTTTACCGAAATTAAGAACCACAGAAGTGCACTGTGAAGAAATTATGAATGTGTTTTACTTTTCCAAAGGGGGTGGGGGTCTTGAATGGTTATTTAGTGATGAATAAAAACACAAATTAACTTGAAATAATGGTCAAAACACACTATACTATAGGATTAAGAGTAAGGGCACGTTTCCTTAATCTTAAAATAATTACTTCCAGAATATGTGACTTATTTTGTAAGCAAAGTGTGAGTTACTTTCATATAAGTTCATTTTTAACATAAAAAGTTAACATGTTCATAACCAAAAAGTGGCGACTTCCGAAAAAGTCAGCTAGAAATCTATGTGGGTGATTTATTGGACTTTTTGTTTAGTATACAACTTTAATAAAATTGACTGGTACTAATATTTTCGCAAGTTCCCTTAATGATACTTGAGTTTTGTAATGATGAACTTGAGTTTTATGATTATATATTGTAAAGAATCAAGAGTAACACTTTATTCTTATTTAGTTGCGGCATGTGTGCATCCGTATCAACTAAAATATTGGAAAAAGAGTAGTCTTTGTTCCCATTTATTCTTATTGTGTTGTCTTACATTGTTTATGGGCTCAACAACATTCATAGAAAATTGTGCCAGTACACTTGGGAGATTTGTGTGGGCGTGTGATACTTTTTTGTGTTATAGTGGTTTTTTGGAAATTAGCACATGAATGAACCACTTCAAATTGTGTGTTTTCTTGCTTTCGATCTTTGTTTCATGTTATTATTGCTCTCAATAATATTGGATTAATGATTAATTTATAAGAGCTCTTACTTGATATAGTAGTAACGCCCATATTCCTTTTTTTTGTTCTAAAAATTATATATATTTTATGACGAAATTTCAATAAATGTCCACTTTTGACAATTTAGTCGTTTGTTTGCAGAACATGGATTTTATTATAGCATATCTCGCTATTCCTTTGTAGATTCTTATATTCTTTGTCTTGTTTGTTTTTGTTATTTGTAGTTGTCTTCTTCACACCACTATAAAATTCTGGAGGAACAGCATGTTCCTGGCCAAATTTTACAAGTTAACAACACCAAGTACAAAACAATTGTCCTCAACAAGTTTGATGAACAATAAAAGAATATGTTTGAGGAAAGCTGTATAGGCCATGTTGCGAAGTTGCCAGAACTCAAACTATCTGCCCAATTAATTCATGAAGTGGTAAATAGATCTGTGATTTGTCCAAAACATTTCGAGGCTTGGTTTAAGGTGAACCAAAGGCTTGCAAGACTTGGATTGCTGGAGTTCGCATTAATTACTGGCTTGAGGTGCGGTGAATTACCTAAAGGGCCGGCTTCCGATACAATCCTCATGAAAACTCGACTACGGGACAAAATGTTTACCAATGGAGACCGAATTACTTGTAGCAACCTGGAAAAGTTTTTCTTGAAATGTGCTAACCATAATGATAGTTACAAGCTTGGGTTGGCAGTAATTATTGAATGGGTATTCAATTCTAGAGATCGGAATGTGGGGATACATCTTGATACTCTTTCCATTGTAGACGACTTGAATTTCTTCAATGCCTATCCATGGGGGACAGTAAGCTTTAAGCCTCTTATCAAATCACTGCTCCGTGGATGAGGGAGAAAGGCAGACTTGGCAAAGGTTAATGATTATGATAGGATGTCTCACACATTATACGGATTCCCTCTTACTGTTCAGGTATACACGTGTCCGTATTTTATTTCAATTATATGCATTGCACATTTTTATGTCTCTCTATATATGGTAACCATTGTTATAAATTTGTTGCAGTTGTGGGTGTCTGAGGCAATCCCGGAGTTGGGAGCTCGATTTTCGAATAAGATTGGTGACGACATTCTAAGGATGTTGCGATGGTCTGGCATAAGATAGCCTCAATCAAGAACATATTCAGATTTCTTCGACAAGACACGTGTGAGCAATTCACATACATAACTGAACTAATACTTTCGGCATATATTATCATAGATTTTGATAACTTTTCCTTCATTCGCAGGTACACTTGTGGGCGACGTTGTGCGCTATTGCTGAAGAACAATTGTAACCATACTTTGTCGATTTAGTTCTATTCGAAGATGCTACAAACCCCGTTCTAGATAGTTTCAGTCTTCAATCAACTAAAATACAAGATTGTCTACCAGAACGTGAAGTGCTACCAAATAATGAGAACAACCAAGGCAAAAAATCCAGGAGAGCTAACACAAGTGGACTTCGTCTGAGTGATTTCAATGATGATGAAGGTAGAAAATGAGGGCATCGCAATCCAGTCCAAGACTTACCATCATTTTATAGCATACGAAATCGTCCAGCAGTGAGGCATGTGTCTTTGGATGAAATAAGAGCTCTGTTCACTGGACAGAGACATGCTTGAGGTAAGGTTGGGCGAATTGAGAGAGGAAATGAACGTGAGGTTCAATGGTATCGAGAAGGAAATGTGAGATCATGTGTGTTGTATGAAGGACCATGTGATAGATCAGATAAATAAGATGAAACGTAGGTTCGAAGATGTAGTGACAGAAATTGGGAGACACAAAGTGAATTATGAGTATAGTGGATTTGGTTGTGTTGTGGCGATGAAGATATGCCTGTACGTGATGATTATGATGATTTATCGTTGTCAAACACTACGTATGACGAACAGCATTTCGAGGCAAGCGAAATGGATGCTTGTAACGTCGATAACTCGTTTGGGAAGTCCTCAGATGTGGTTGCCACCACCGTGGATCCAATGAATGTCAATGTTCCACCGCCATCCTGACCTCGATCCATCAAGGTTAAGGTGCCTAGTGCTAACACGCGGACTCCGTTTACACGATCTGATCGTTAAAAGGATAAGGGGATGCGTAGTTACTTTACAATGTTGGCGTAGCATGGTATTGTTTTTGAGAAAAAAGATTGACATTTGTCATTTCGTTTACCATCATTAGACAGATATTTTGGTTGATTATATAGTTCTTAATGTTGATCTAGAATTGAAATGGAGAAAATCATATATGAGTCATTCAGTTACTTGCATGCTGTTCAAGTCTTAAATTATCTGTACATTTACGAACTATCATTCCAGACAGTTGAAATATCAAGCATAGAGATTGACATGTATTTAATGTTAAGAACGACACATCAAATGTCAAGAAATATTATGAAATGTAGAGGAATATCATGTTTCGGTCGAAATATCGTTCTACACAAATGTAATGTCAAGTGTCGAGATAATCTGAAAACAAATATCGATAACAACTTTTCAAGTGTCGAAAACGACATGAAATGTCGAGAAAAAAAAAAGGCAATCCAACCAACTGAATGAGAAAATGACAACGGGTATGAAAATATATGAATCGATTTCACTGTATACGTACTTTAAGCTTTAATGTTGAGAAATATAGCAATTAATATTCATATCACAAGTACAAGGTCATAAGTTCTTAGTCAATGCATGCCCCCTTTCCCCATTACTTAATCAATTCGAGTTGGAATAAACTTCTACACCCAGTTTTGAAATAAGTGTCAATCAATGGTTAATAGAAACTGGTGGAGTAAGTGTGATAAGATTTAATGCATTGAAAAACACATACTGATCCACCCTAAAACAATGGCCTGAGCTTCAATATAAAATTACTAGCATTAACAAGTTCAACCATTGATTATGTCTTCATTAATCCAAGAAACTCCTCATATCACAAGTACAAGGTCTACACCCAATGATGTAAAATAATTGTCAATCAAATGTAAATAAAAATAGGTGGAATTGGTGTGATGAGATTTAATGCATTGAAGAACACGTACTCATCCACTATAAAACAATAGCATTGGCTTAAATATGAAATTACTAGCATTAACAAGTTCTTCCTTTGATTATGTCTTCATCAACCTAAGAAACTCCTCATATCGATATTCCTATTAACTTCTCCCCACCTGGGTCATCTGCAAACAACCCGATCATCATCGACTCAGAAGATGTTAATGTTTTTGTTCCATATGTTCCTCAACTGGGGAACAGTAGTCGTAGGGTAAGCCTTCATCCCATTTCGTTTTCTAATCTAAATGAAGAAATTGTGCTGTTCGAAGTTGAAGTGGGTGATCGTATCGTCGATCGTGAGATCGTCCCAATAGAAGTCCCACTGAAAGCATACCATGCCTTGTTGGATGACAATGTTGGAGCGGTTCCCACCGTAAATGAAGATGTGATCATCATAAGCTCTGACGACGAGAATGACAGTGAGATGTACTCTTCGTCCGTTGTGGATGATATGTAGAAGATGCAATCGTCGTTAGTAAAATATTGAAGTATATCTAGTGACATAAAAATCCATATAGGTAATGAGTATTTTTTGTGGTGATCACCATTTTGTATATGTAGTAACCTACAACGTGCTTACAGTTATGACCTGTTTTTGTTGTGATTACCATTTTGTATGTCCAGTGACTTAGGAAAATGAGTCATTCATGGCTTCCTTCATACCCATTACCAAATTGTGTATACAATGATTAAAAAATTTCGAGTCATGAAGTAATAAAAGAAAACCCATCCGATTAATATACTAAGAAAATTAAAATTGGAAACAAAAAAGATAGAAAGCGCGTAATGCATCAAATTATTTTTCAAAATATTGATAATCCATGTTAGCAAATCATTTCACGATCAAAATATACAATGTCATTCAAATGCACGTGTTACTCAAAGGTGTCAGGTTCTTACATGTTTGCCTGTTGTGTCCAGATTCCTCTACATCGGCTACATTTTCGTGTGCTGTTTGATCTTTCAGTTCTTGACCGTTTACGTTGTGTAGGAGGTCAATCTGGTGCTCTACGTATATTTGGGGGCAACATTTTGACAAAATGAATGGCATGCAGAAAAACCCAATCTGACTCTATTCCGATGAGGTAAAGCACTTCTGTGTACGTAGCTCGCCAACACTCTGTGGTGTAGTAAGTGGAGCACAAGTCATACAGTGACTTACCGTTTGCACAAGCTGCTCGGGATGCATGTGCACACGGAATTTGTTGTATTTGAAACTCTCGGCATGAGCATGTGTTATCTATAAGGTCGACAGTATACATTTCTGCACCTACACCAACCTCGTAAACAAATTCATCCAAATTTCGTACTTGCAAGGTTACACCAGCGTCAAACGATATTCTCAATTCCTCCTCCATTTTTTGTGTCAATGAACTATGACAATTGGTAGATGTGTTTCTCCTCTCGAAGAACCATTGTTGCATTAACGACGTAATGTTTTCGACCAATAAGGTTATAGGGAAACTTCGATGTCGCCTAAGGACTGCATTTAGTGACTCCGCACCGTTATTAGTCATGACGTTGTACCGATTACCAACGAAATTTGCCCGTGTCTAGGTGGAGAAAACAGCATGTTCCAAATAAGAAGTCACTGCTGGTCGAATAATTCTAATATGTGTTATGAATTGCTTAAATTTCGAAAGACGTTATGCTAGCGTTGCACACTTGAACAAAAAAATGACATTTCTACTACTATACCTAGCAATAAGATTTTTCTCGACATGTCATATGCAAGCACCGTGGTGAGAAAGCGGGAATAGCCTCATAATGGCCCGCTTAATGCTCTTCTTCCTGTCCGACACAAACACTAGCTAATTTGAGTCCTCAATGATATCTTTCAACTTCATGAAGAACCAATACCACGATGCATTTGTTTCCCATCGACAACATCCCAAGCAATAGGATATATTTGTATGTTGGCATCTTGCACTGCAGCTACTAGTAGTGTTCCTTTATACTTGCCCTTCAAATGACTCCCATCAACACAAATTACTAGGATTATGTACTCTCGAAAACCACATATACTCGACCTAAATGCTAAGAAGAAGTACAAGAACCTATTGTTGATTTCGAGATCAATGTGTACGACGGTTCTTGGGTTTCTATCAGTTAACATGTGACAGTATGACGGCAATTTCTGAAATCTTTCTTTAGGTAAACCACAAAGAATTTGAAGGTCCTTTTCCTTACCCCTTCAATCTTTATTGTAGCTAATCCGTACACCAAACTCACGTTCTATATCGCCTATAATACCGATAGGAACGTATGGTTGGTTTGCATTATTCAATCGTTGCATTATGCGATGCCTAATTAATGCACTCATTGCTTGAATTTGTGCATTCCGCTGAACGTCTAAAGAACATGTGTGCTCGGGTATGTACTTTCGAATCTTAAATATGTCTGAAGTTTTTATCTTAGAAGCTCGCACTAGCCAATAGCACGTAGTATCGACGCAACACACAGTAAGAAATTTAGGATTCGACTTTTTAACCTTGAAATGAAACTTCTCTGTCAAAGCCTTCAGTCGAAGCCTTGTGTGTAGCTGTTTCTTGCTAAAGAAAATATGATTCTCCTCAATGTCCTCTTCATCGATCGACTGAATTTCATTTCCAATAGACATCCGTATTATGAATCATTTGTGGCTCTTATAGTTCGCACACATCCACTTCGTCACCTCCACACAATGCATCTTCTATTGGTGAGAAAATGGTCAACTCCAGCATGCACTTCGTGCTCTCTATCATCATATTGATATGCAATTACACATAAGGCTGCTTGTGTGTGAACAGAAATGTACCATTGCAAATCCTCATCGTCGGCTATATCAGCAGGGGTATATTCATGTTCTGAACTTTAAATTTCAACTGAATTCGAAACTTCATTCCGTCAATATTCAATTTCTTGAATAATGTGTGTACAAGCTCTTCATATCTAATATCACGCCGAATAACAATTGATGTTGTTCGGTCTTCTAACCACTTCCACTTGTTGTCCATGTTAACAAATATACCACCGTACGAGACAATGAATCTCATAATATCTCCCATATCTGCATGCCATAAACGAAAATAATATTAGCTAATAACGAATACCTAAAACGAAGATGCTAGCTGCATGCAATATGTGAAATGCTGTACACAAAATGTTCCCTAATTTCGTTCAATGTTTAATGTTATTCTCGACAATTGAAAATATGGAGAATTACATTTAGAGCTTGTTTGGGAGAGATTAAAATTGAATTAAAATTGAAAAATTAGCCGTTATTGTTGATTTTTATTAGACGAGTGAGACCCAATAACGGCTATATTTTCAATTTTAATTGGATTTTAATTGCTACCAAACAAGCTCTTAAACTATCATTCTCAACATTTATAAAATGTTGGGAATGACATGATGAGATTCACTTCAACATATGCATTTATCATATTCTTCAACTTCAACTACCATTTTTGAAAAGAATTTATTCCACCATTAATGACATTCTCAATACAGTAGTACCTGAAATTATTATCTACCTAAGTTATTGAAGAATTTGTTACAACAAATATCTACTACTTTTTTGGATAATCCAATTCAATTAAATCAAATATATAACAACAACTACTAAACACAACTTATCAATAAAAGTAAGATTTCAAAGAAAAATACGTTTTACCAAGAAATAATGAGAGTCGAATCAACTTCAAATTTGGACGAAATTAAATTTGTTGACCTGAAATCAAATTATTTCTTCAAAGTTGGAATCATATACTTCTTTGTAGGTGTTAATGGAATGTCTACTTTAATTTCTTCAATTTTTCTACAATAATTGGTTAATATCTAATTAAAAATGTAAGCAGATGAACTTACCTTGGTAATAGTTATAATTATGGTGGCTTCTTATGGAAGTCACTTGCTCTTTTCGAAATATGTGTTAAATTGAAACAAAAAAATAACATTGAGCCCCTGTTTGAGCCATATTATTTTTTTATTCTCATTCTTCTACTCATTTTCAATTTCACATTTTTCAGTAAAATAATATTTTTAATCACATCAATAACTTTTTCTTCTTTTTCAACCACATATTCCCTATCACATCACTTCAAAAAAATACATTCTCTCACTTTAATATGAATCAAACACACTCTGAGTAATCTTTTCATTAATGGTAAAATAGACATTTTGGTATTAAATTTGATCATTTTGCAAGAATTATAAGAAATTGACATTTTTCAATTGACCTCCGTAAAATTGGATTTTTTTTTATTTTTTATTATTTTTTTTTAATATCCCTATATAAAATGATCAAAAAAGAAAAATTTCCGGCAAAAGGAAAAAAAAAATGGGGAGATTGTTACAGAAGAAAAAAGCTTACCAAGAAAAAGCAATAAAAACAAAATTTTAGTCAAATTTCCAAAATGAATTTTCATTATCCTGCAGCCTTTCAATACCCGTAAACCCTAATTTCTCCTTTCTCTTAAGCCTTTAATAAATTAAAAATTCCTCATAGATTCGTGCCATAATCAAGGTTAGTCCAATTTTGGAAGAATTTTCATTTTTCTTAACTAGGGTTTCTTTACTCGTGAATTGAAACCCTGGGCTTGATTTTGATTTGCTTGATTTTCGAATTAGGTTTTGAATATTTGTATTTATGGTAATGATATTGATACGAGAGATATTCAGGTGATTAATCAGAAAAAAATGAGCCAGTTAAATGGATTTTATAGTAGAAGAAGTCCCCAGCTTCGTGGGATTTTCAATGGGTTATGTGCCCTAGTTTTGATTTTCTTGTTTTACAATCGGGAAGATATTGTGGGAAACCCACTTTCGAAGCAATCGTATTCAGTATCTAAATGGAGCTCAGGCAGTGGGTTTTATTCCGGTTTGGGGAACCAATTTGTGAATCGAAGAGAAATGGTTGAATTAAGTGCAAATTCTTCAACTGTAAATGCCTCCGATCCTAATAATTTGGATGTAAAGAAGCCTGAATTTTGTGCTAGATTGTCTGATCACAATGGCTATAGTAGTAGCTGTGAGTTCCTGAGAGCCCATCCGCAGTGTACATCGGATGGGTTTTTTGATTACTTGAAGTTTTACTATTGTGATTGTGGTGAGAGCACATGGGCATTTCTGGTATTGGGAGCTTGGCTTGCTGCATTGTTCTATCTTTTAGGCAACACTGCGGCTGATTATTTTTGTTGTTCTTTGGAAAAGCTTTCGACTCTTCTGAAGCTATCTCCTACCATTGCTGGTGTAACTCTGCTTCCACTTGGAAACGGGGCTCCAGATGTGTTTGCAAGTATTGCTGCTTTTGTAGGTACTGGCACGGGAGATGTGGGCCTTAATAGTGTATTAGGAGGGGCAGTGTTTGTTACTTGCATTGTTGTTGGGGCTGTTTCCCTATGTGTAGCAGATAAGGACATTCAGATTGACAAGAAGTGCTTTATAAGGGATATTCTATTTTTTATGCTTGCCCTTGTGTCTCTGTTTTGGATCTTGATTGTCGGCGAAGTGACTGTTGGTGCTGCCGTTGCATTTGTATCTATTTATGTTCTGTATGCCTTTGCGGTGGCTGCCAATGAGATTTTGAGAGAACATGCCCAGAGGTTGAAACTGGACGCTGTTACTCCTTTGCTTCCTGTAAGAGGAAGCGTGTTTTCTCATGGAAATCTAGATGAGGAACCCTTGTTCAGCTCTTTGCTTGACATTGAGAACGAAAGTGTTGGAGCCCAGTCCCATGGTTCCCTACCTCAGTGGATGTGGGCTTCTAATGTAGCAATTTATTCAAACCAGGTGCTGAAGATCCCTGACGGTGACAAGTCTTTGTGGGGATGGAATGATGGAGACAGAGAAATTGAGCAGCCATCATTTTTCTGTTCAAAGCTATTTTCCCTTCTGGAGTTGCCTCTGACTGTACCGAGGCGGCTCACAATTCCCTTAGTGGAGGAGGAAACTTGGTCAAAGCCATGTGCTATGGGCAGTGCTCTACTGGCTCCAATTCTTCTTGCTTGTCTGTGGAGTTCACAAGACAATGTGGGTTCTCAAAGCAGCATAGTTGTGTATATCATCGGTGTCTCAGTTGGATCCACCCTTTGTGTACTTACGTATAAGTACACAAGGCCAGATCGTCCACCACAGAAATTCTTACTTCCATGGGTTGTAGGAGGATTTGTGATGAGTATCGTTTGGTTTTACATGATTGCAAATGAGCTTGTTGCTCTACTTGTGGGATTTGGTGTGGTTCTAGGTGTCAATCCTTCCATCCTTGGGTTAACTGTATTGGCTTGGGGAAACTCGATGGGTGATTTGGTTTCAAACGTTGCTTTGTCAATGAATGGTGGGGATGGTGTACAGATTGCAATGTCAGGATGTTATGCAGGTCCTATGTTCAACACGCTCATTGGATTGGGCATCTCAATGCTACTGGGAGCCTGGTCTGAGAAACCTGTTCCCTTTGTGCTCCCACAAGATAGAAGCTTGTATTTCACCTTGGGATTTCTCGTTTCAGGAATTATTTGGGCACTCATTGTTTTACCTAGAAATAACATGCGTCCGAGCAGGATGCTTGGAGCAGGCCTAGTTGCCATATATTCGATATTTCTCATTTTCAGGGTGGGCTCTGCTATGGGAATGCTTTCATTAGCCGGCTTTAAGTGATATCATGTTCTGTTAAAATGTACATTTAGAGATTTCTTGACCCGTGCAAGTTGAAATTGTCTGGATTGATCTGCCTGTATTTATTGGAGACAAATTCTTCTGGTGGTTATATAAGAGCTAGTTGTATTTAGTATTACATATTGTTATTGGAGACAAATTCTTATTGATTTAACTGAGTTTTTTTTATGAGGGTAATGTTTATAAGTTATGCTTGCAACATTGAAGTATTATGACATGAAGCTAATGCTGGCATGTCAGTTTAGACCTTTTAGTGTGATGTGCTGTTGAATTTTATATATGAAGCTAATTCTGGCATGTGAATTTTGATGTTTGAATTCATTTTTGGACAAGTTTTTGTTTGTCCCATGATATATTGTAGCAAATGCATCCTTTCTTTTTACTTAATCATTTTCATCGATATGTGATAGTCTCTAACAACTTCTTCAACATGGCAACATCATGCAAATGTTGTGGGTTCAAATCTCACCATCAAACATTTATTGAACTGTTCATGTGTAAGGTTTTGATAGGAAACAATGAATCCCTTGCCGTGAGGGAGCATGTTGAAAATTAGATTTGAACGATATATATGTGGTCCTCTTTGATCACTTAAACTTTTAGATCACGTAGTTGAATTCTATGGTCATTCATATGTACCATATATTCAATTCTGGGTTGAAGCCCTGTATCATTGCTTATGGAGCCACTAAATGGAGACAAATTTATAGAGAAATCTGTGGACATTTTTGTTATCGTAATCTTCTCCCTGTATTGCTGTTTTAGATTTTACCGATTCCAATTCTGTCAAAGGTTGCTGATGATCTTGTTATTCATTTTTATGTAGTCTTACCTACAAACATGTAGCTACTCCATTAACACAGCTGTTTCGAACTCTCTTCTTTTCATTGGGATGATTAAAAAGATAAAGCATCTATGGACCCTGAATGATTTTTTGGTGCTAAAACTAATACAACATAAATCTTCTTTGCAATCCAAATTTCAATTTGGCACTTGTAATTGTCAGCATTGTATACTGGAAAAAGCTTTCCTTCTCAATTTAACTTGCTGAAGCTTAAGTTTTCATATCATTGTTGTCCTTGTTGCATTCGTTGTTATCGATGTTATGGTATCTTGCGAGTAAATTCAACTACATTAGGTCTCGAATTTAATCCAAATTAATATTTGGAAAATTGATAAAATTCATGCGCTGAATATTTCCTTTTTGACGTGCCTCTGCTGTTATGCATCTATCTATCTTCTTAATTCTATGCATGTAGTGCTTTCACTGACCTATCTGGTGGCATTGGAGAAGAAAGATATTCATTCTATTTTGTGGGATTAGACAACATGTATAATTGTTTTGTACTTGCCAAGAATATATTTATTGAGATTGATGATTACGCATATTTGAAAAGTTATTGATGATTATGTATATTTGAAAAGTACCTTCAACAGATCAGCATACAGGAATCTTTTTCTGCAATAAGGATAAAGAATGTTGTAAATCAATATTTTAATTTAAATGCCTTCTCCAGCTTGCATTACTTCCTTCTGTCCGACTCTAGTCTCTATGGCTGTATGGCTCAAAGGACCACTGCAGATAGAAAGCCAACTTTCCTAGTCCGATGGTGAGTTGAAATTGTTTGATGTCGCCATGTGTTTGTGTGTGAGCATGTGGTGGGGGGCAAGAAGAAGACTCCTTTGATTGTTTTGAAGTTGGTGTTTAGTGTGCCGGACCCACACCCAATTGTTTAATTGTATCTAGGAGTTTTTTATGAAATTACAAAAATGGCATCATTAGCTGCTCTTTTATGCTGTTTGTCAAATTGATATGTCCACAAAAGATTTAGTGACCGCTTATGAAATTTACTCAAAAGTAAAAACTGAAAAGAAGTATATAAATTACGTAGCACAAGTGATGCTTACGTGATAATAAGATAATTGATACATTGTTCAATAAATTTGGAATGTATTTTTAGTCGTTAAACAATGTAGCAATGACTCCGATGTGACATAAAATGATACCTAGCACCAATTGTATTTATGGTCTGTCTGTTTCCATTACAAATTAAATTTTTGATCGTTAGTGGGTCACACGGTTGCCCAATATGTGTGAAGGAAGTCAACTATGGAGGCTACTAACGGTCCAATAACAGCTTAAAATTTGGATTAAAGTTGCCACAAGACAAGGCCTAAATAACATTATTCGAAGTGAATTTCTAAAAAGTTTGTCCGTGCAAAACACAAGATTTGATTAAAACAATTTAAATTACAACTTGTTTTTAATTTTCCACACTTGAATTTGGTGATATACAAGTTGAAACGTAGGGGTGTAAACTGTTCGGTAAGATGATTTTTTTATATTTTTCAAACTAAATAATATAAAATGGTTTAAGAAAATCCGATTATGATTTCCCATCTCCAAACGAAAACCTACATCCATATTTTAATCCATGCATTGCTTGTATGTACTTTGTGAATCCATAGTAGTACATTTCTGTACTCCCATTTGGTGAAATTCCATGTCCATTATTGTCAATATTAGCATCTATGGCATGAGCATGAGTCCAAACATTTAAAACCAACCTAACTCGTATTCTACTTCAACAGATGATATACGAAATAATTCCCAGTAATTTTAATATCAATATGGTTTTGGGTAGAAAAAATTGCACCTCTTTTTCATTAAGTTTGATTTCCATTATTTTCAAAATGCATTTTTTCTTTCTTTATTTCAACTGCATATTCTTCAATAAAATAATATGACACGAATTCCAAAAGTTTTAATCACATATTTTTCATCAATCTACTATTCCAAAATACATTCTTCCAAAATAATGTGACTCAAACACGTCCTTAACATAGTTTTAGCATTTGGTACATATTATTTCAAAACTCATTTTCAATCATAAATTTTTNGGATTGACCTTTTATAGCAATCGATAAACTCGCTAACACGACTTAAAATTCTCAAGCTCTCTTTCAACTAAGCCCGATCTCAACTCGAGCTTCGTAGAAATTAGCTTGCGAGGGAGTTCATGGGTCTATCTACAAGCCAACCCAATGTGAAGTCAAAAGGCCTGAATTTTGCAAATTGTTGGTAGTTAATATAACACTCACGAGCCTAGAAAAATTCAAGACAGCTTGATTAGATCAATTACTATACCTAATTGATCTCTTCTTATTAAATCGATTCCTACTTTTTTTCTCTTTTTTCTTGGAAGTGTTATTCCCTTTTGTTTGTGACGAAACTGATTCTTATTTCGTTTAGCTAATTTGACTCAACTATTAGTTGTTACTATATTCAAAGAAATTTGACTCAACTATTAGGAATTTCAAAAGTTTTCCTTATTTTTTAATCACACATTCTTCATCAATCTACTATTCTAAAATACATTCTTGACAAAAAAAAATAGACTCAAACAGACGCTTTAATTGACAATGAAAATTCTACTTTTTCGAGATAAGCAAGTAGAAATTCAATGTCTACCTACCTTCACATGATAAGGTTTTAAACGAGTAGGTAAAGTTTACTTTTTTAGTAGATGATAGCATAATCAATCATGCTACATGTACATTTATTATTATTATTATTATTATTTTTTATTGTCAGGTGACATTGTGTCACGTGACAATACATGATTAGGCAGTTTTAAAAAAAATACACACTTTCCCATCCACACTTTGAATTCCTACGTAATGTACATCAAAATGTAATTCATAAAATGTGCACTTAACATAATTATAATATAATAAATACTATAGTGATTTGTTTCACATGACTTTTAACATCTTCTATAAGAAGTGTCTGATTGAAAAATTGATATATTTTTTTAAAAAAAATTTCATGAAACTTGCGGTTAAAATTGAGTGAAAAAAAATTATTTTAAAATGATGCCAAATATGGACTAAATCTCCACGTTTAAAAGAAAATGATATGAACTATGTATTTATTTTTAATAGTTCCAATATTTATTACTCATTGAACAACTTGCTGAATTCCGTCCTGATACAACCTTGCCTAGAAATTGTTGCAATTCAAACATGCAAGTCGTCTTCACAAAATGAACCGCCCAAAATTATTGAACGTGACAGGAAAAGATAAAATAAAATAAATCCAAATATTGATAATTTTGTGCCTTTGTCGGGATAAAGTAATAAACCATTGAAAACCCATCACAAAAAAATTACCAAAAGTCTACTAACCAATAAAAATGATAAACGTCGCCCAATAGGAAAACATTTATGGGTCAGTCAACTTCTCAACTTCTAAGTTTGCACATAACTTCGATTTGCTTCAACTCGATCACCATCCTATATTTTTATTGCAATTGTATCATTCATTCTATAAAAAATTACCAAAAACTAACATAGTTTGTATCCATGCCAACAATATCCGTGACTTGACATGTGAATTAAGATGGATCGACCTTTTATAGCAATCGATAAACTCGCTAACACGACTTAAAATTCTCAAGCTCTCTTTCAACTAAGCCCGATCTCAACTCGAGCTTCGTAGAAATTAGCTTGCGAGGGAGTTCATGGGTCTATCTACAAGCCAACCCAATGTGAAGTCAAAAGGC
>CAIGRB010078447.1:31816-50320 GCA_903798255.1 Fraxinus quadrangulata | reverse complement strand
TTTTCTTATGAAATCCACCACTACCCTGACATCATTTGCTGGTAACGCCTTTGCTTCTACCCATTTGGAGACGTAATCCACTACTGCTAGGATATATCGATTGTTATAGGATAACGAAAAATGTCCTATAAAATCAATTCATCATACATCAAATAGTTCCTCCTCCAAAATGATGTTTAGTGGCATCTCGTGACGGGCCGATATGTTACCTGTCCTTTGACACTTATCACAAGATCTATAGAAACTGTGGCAACTCCTTAAATAATGTTGGCTAAAAGAAATCGCTTTGAAGTACTTCGCTATATTTTTAGTCGGGCCAAAGTGTCATCCATAAGCTGAAGCATGAACACGTGATAGGATAGACTTTATCTCATCCTTTGTCATACATCTTCTAATTATTTGGTATGCTCCTCTTTTGCATAAATTCGAATCGTCCCAATAATAGAATTTTACTTCATGGATAAGCTTCTTTTTGTGTTAGTAGGTGAAGTCTGGATCCACATACCTACTGCGAATCATACATGAGCTCGAAAGACAGTTCCCAATCTGCTGCCACTATAACATGTACAGTTGTTAACTTTTTCTTCAAAGTGTTAAAAGGCATTTAAACGCTCATTACAAAAGATAAATGGCACATCCTTCTCCAGTAGATTGCACAAAGGTTTTGTAATATTTGAGAAGTCCTGGATGAATCGTCTGTAAACCCCGTATGCTCCAAAAAGCTTCTAATCCCTTTGATTGAGGTAGGTGGCTGTAATTTTTCAATCATTTNCAGTTGTTAACTTTTTCTTCAAAGTGTTAAAAGGCATTTAAACGCTCATTACAAAAGATAAATGGCACATCCTTCTCCAGTAGATTGCACAAAGGTTTTGTAATATTTGAGAAGTCCTGGATGAATCGTCTGTAAACCCCGTATGCTCCAAAAAGCTTCTAATCCCTTTGATTGAGGTAGGTGGCTGTAATTTTTCAATCATTTGTATATTTGCTTTGTCAACCTCTATACTCTGTGAAGGAATTCAATGACCCAAAACTATTCCCTCTTTCACTATAAATTGGCACTTTTCCCAATTGAGCAACAGATTCTTCTCTTCACATCTTCGTAATACGAGTGATAAATATTCCAAGAAGTCATCAAATGAATCTCCAAATACTGAAAAGTCATCCATGAGTACCTCGATGTACTTTTCCACCATGTCAAAGAATATAGCCATCATGATTCGCTGAAAGGTCGTAGGTGCGTTGCACAAACCAAAAGGTATTCTTCTAAAAGCAAAAGTACCGTAGGGACATATGAATGTTGTTTTCTCTTGGTCTTCTGGAGCAATGTCTATCTAATTGTAACCTGAATATCTGTCTAGAAAGCAGTAATGAAAATGATCTGCTAACGTTTCCAACATTTGATCAATGAAGGGCAATGAAAATTGATCTTTTCTGGTAGCATTATTTAGCTTCCTGTAATCTATTCACACTCTACATCCCGTTACTAACCGTGTTGATATCAACTCATTGTTCTCAATCTTCTCTACTGTAATTCCACCCATCTTAGGTTTTAAACTTGTTTGCAATCTTTTGACAAAACTATTGTTGTAAAAGAGTTTTTAAAAGTCAAAGTGTCAACTGGTTAGTTAGAAGTCCTAGGGTTCGAGTATGGAACGAGAAGGAAAAAGTCGTTGCAATTTCTCGAGCAATAAAAACAAAAGGCTGTGTCACCCACCTGTCACCTAGACTTCGCTCGAGTGACACACCATGGCTCATCTATCGCTAAACTCTCGCTCGAGCGATAGGGAATCCCAAGAAAACCTAATTCGCATTTTTCAAAAATTTTATGCTGCCCATGCTACCCAAAACCTCTTCACTATATATATGGATGGCACCATTTGAAAAATATAGGGTTGAATATTGAGAGAAAAAAGTGCTTGCATCCTCAAAATTACTCCATTTCAGTACTAGCGTTCAACCTTCATATTGTTTTGATCATTGCTTTGAAAAATATCATCCTCACATAAAAGCAAACACCAAAACACTTACTTCCATAACATCTCTCAAAGTTCTGAAAATCAAGAAAGATGATCGAAGTTTTTGGGTCTTGGAGAGCAAGGATTTCTCATTAATTCACAGGAGATAGACGAATTCAAAAAGGTAGAAAGTTGGTGCAGGAGCACACAATCCAGGATGATTTTGGTAATCATTGTCAGGAGGTCAGAAAGGACTAAAGTTAGTCGAGTCTGTCAATACTGTAAGTTGATTCATTTATAGTAGATTGTTATTGGTTTGGGCCCGGAGTTTTTACCCAAGTATTGGTTTTCTCCATTATCATATTTTTTTGTTATTTATTGCTTTCTATATAAATACGACATTCAAACCACAAAAAATTAAATTGATTGACTAACCATCTAGAAACAATTAAAATTGACTTGTTGCTTATTAATTGTTAATTTTAATACGCATAAACACATATTCACTCCCTCTAGGTGTTAGTTGGGTCAAAATTTGTTATTTCAAATGGTATCAGGCCTCATTTCGATTCCTAGCCCATATTTAATCTAGATGATTCAGTCTTTTTTCGTGCCTTCATTTTTTAAGGAAGCAATTATGCATATTGGAAGTTTAGGATGAGAGCATTCACTAAGTCCCTCGATGAACGAATTTGAGTTAGTGTGCAAAATGGTTGGACTGCCCTTTCTCTACCGTTTTAGGTATAGTTATCCCAACTGACATTTTTCTTTAGACCAAGGATGAAATTGCTGAGTGCAACTGGAATAGTAAAGGGCTTTATGCCCTGTTTATGTTTGTGTCTGCTGAAGAGTTTAAGAAAGTGTCGATGTGTGAAATCGCGTAAGAAGTTTGAAATATTTTAAAGACCATACACGAGGGAATCAAAACCGTTAAGAACTCCAAGTTGCAGATGTTAACCACTAGGTTTGAAAAAATTAGAATGAAGGATGATGAATCGTTCGATGAATTCTATGTGAAGTTGAATGACATAGTGAAGTCTAGTTTCAATCTAGGTGAAAAAATACCTGAGTCTAAAATTGGTCAAAATGTTCTTAGATCCTTACTTGATAGGTTTAGACCTAAGATTACCTCGATTGAAGAGAGCAAAGAATTAGATACAGTTAAGATAGAGGAACTTGTAGGATCCCTTTAAACATATGAACTTACCATATCTCAACCGAAGAAGGTTAAATCTATAGCCTTGAAATTCGTTAAAGAAGATGAGTGTTAGTCTACTAACACTGAGACCCTTGGGGATGATGAGATAGCTTATTTTATAAAGAAATTCCAAAAAGTTCTCAAAAATAGGAGAAAACCTCAAGAAAGGAAGAAGGGTGCCTCTAGTAAATATTTGAAAAAAAAGAGTGATAGGGCTAATGCTAGGAGTTCTAGTAAAAAATCTTAGTTAGATATTATGAGTGTCAAGGTTTTAGTCACTATAAGAATGAATGTCTTAGCTATAAGAAGAACTTAAATAAAGGAAAGGCAAGGCATCGACGATGTCTCTGACTGATGATGAATCCAATTCAAGTGTTCAGAGTAATATTTCTAGTAGTGAGGATGAAAGGAAGTTTATGGCCTTTACTGCTATGATTAAAATTTAATCTGATAAGGACAATGAGAAGGTTGAGGAAGTAGATAGTGGTGAGCAAATTGAGGAAGATTTTGAAGAGGATGATGAAATTCATGAGGCTTATCAAAAGTTTTTTGATGAGAGTCTTCAGATAAAGAAGGTCAATAAAGCCGTATTGAAGAAGGTTAATGAACTTGAGATAGAGAGAGACTCATAGCTGATCTTTAGGATTCTACCAGAAATCTGAGTGAGCTAATCATTGAGAATGAGAAATTAGAAATCCATGTTACGAACCTTTTGAACGAACTTGAAGATTTCAAGTCTCAACTTCTTGCTTTCTTTAGTGGATTAAAAAAATTGGACAGTCTTTTGAGGTTGAACAAGCCCGTTGGGAATAAAGGAGGTATAGGATATAATCAGACCCATCATAATATGACTAGTACTTCCAAAACCATTTTCATCCTTACCACCAACCAGTCTACATTTCACTGGGTGCCTTTCCTCGTAGTACAGAAAGGAACATCGTATGGCAGTAGCCTGCTCCGCTAGACTACCTTCCGCCTTTTCTCTGTCGTTTCGAGATGAAAGAAGATTTAATTACAAATTGTACAAAGTTTGTAACATTAAATTGAGATCCATTGAAAGAAAATTGATCATTGATTACTACAAGTAAGAAATTACAATTGACGAAACCAGGAAATTACAATTGGCTAGTGTAGGGGGCGAACACTAGAAAACTTGAAAGATGTTTGAAAGACTAATACTCCTTATAATAGATTTCGGAACAAAAACCCAAATAACGGGGGTAGATGTTTAAATGCCTAGAAAACTTGAAAGATTATTTGAAAGACTAATACCCCCTATAATAGACTAGTAAAAAAAATCCAAGTGCCATGAGTAGACGTTAAAAAGTCGAGGAATCATACTAAACTTTTCCTATTTTCTAGCTATTTTACAATGAAAATAAATTATTACAACGGAAAGAAAATTACAACTCAAACTTAAACTAATATTTACAATGTGCAACCAAAGTTGGGCAAACTGTGGCTGCGATAGGGTCACGGAGCTTATGTAAAGCTGTGGTCCGTGACACTACATGTGTTCCTAATCCTGAACTCAAGAACAAGGGTATCGTAGGAAAGAAGCCTACTAGACAGCGTAGGACTTACCAACTTAGGAATAGATATCAGCGATCACATAACTTTGGACCTAGGTTTATCCCTATAAATTTCAATTGTGGTGAGTTAGGATATATAAGGTCTTGGTGTCATAAATTCCTGAATAAAATAGAAAATAGAATTAGAAATTGGGATTTTCATAGCCAAATTGACTTCCTTACTTATCAAGTGAGTCATTTGACCAAGTTTATGATTGAGTTGACTCGAGATAAGTCTTCCACTAGTCAGATTTTGAGTGAAAAATAGTGATCTAAAAAAATTAGAAATTGATCACGGTACTCTTAAAGGTAAGAGTATTTATATACCTAATTGATTAGACACTTTTTGATAAATGTTTATATTTTTTAATTGATTCATTCATTATTGCATGCATCTCATTTTTTTTTGTCTGTTTAATTTTACTTTTTAGGTAGTTTAATTTTTTAAATAATTTTTTTTTTAAAATTAAGAAAACAACAGAGGGGAAATTCTTTATTACAGCATGATATATGATTTACTTAAACATGCGTGTTGTGACTAAGTATGAATTTAATTGATGTGCTGTATCATATCTTCAATTACTTGGTTTAGATTGATATGGAGTACTTACTATATGTTTCTTCATGTATCATCTGTACTGCACATACTATAATCTTGTGAGTAAGTTTTGACCACATGTGTGAGATTTGGGATATACGTCATCTACTGATAATGTGACCTTGAACATGGATTGAGCTTAATTTAGCATACCTAAATTCAAGTATATCCCCTTAAATGAAATAAAAATGTTTCATTTTATACCCTTCTTCGAAACATATTTGACTCGAGTAATTAAGCATGATGAGTTTCTCATAATCTGATACCCTATGGTCAACTAACTTGGAATCATCTACCCAAAACTCGTTATAGAGGTCATTTTAGTCGTTTAATGAAAAAGAGTCTGCGCATAAGATGCAAAAAAAGTGAAAAGAAAAATGATGAATTTAAAAAGAAAAATACAAATTGTGTAAAAATGTATAAATGCTCAAAGTAAGGGGAATAAAATAATAATATACATGAAAAATAAACTTCATTTATAGGTCTTGATATGCATTATTGGTTTGACTTTCATTAGTAAAGGAATAAACTTATTTAATAGTGATGTTTAGCAAGTCCTTTATCACAAATATAAAGTTTGAAGTCTTGATCACAAGGAATTAGTGGTACTTAACACACATGAGTCACTTATACAATTTACTTCATTTAAACTTGAATTGAGTATGTGGAATAGTTTACTGATCATTGATTATGCTTGTGCATGCTATCAACTATATCTTTGAATTATTGTATATTATTGTTACCTTCGTCATTCGTGACAAAAAGGGGGAGTGGGGGGGGGGGGGGGGGGGGGGGGGGGGGGGGGGGGGGGGGGGGGGGGGNAATGAAGATGAATGAGGTATGAATGAGATGTGTTTAAATTTTAATTTTGAATTTTGGAAAGTTTTTAGTAAAGGGGAGATGATTTTTTGAATGCTTAATTAAGTTTTGATATTTAGTGATATTAATGTTTGGTTTTGGTGTGTTGGCTTACATTGATATTGCATCTTAATTTAGCTGGTATGTTGTTGAATTTATGAATATCTGTCTCAAATGCTTTTTTCGATTACTGTTTCACGTGCTTTTACATTTGGTATTTGAGTTATTCTTTTCAGGAAAGAGGTTGGACAAAGGAAAGACAAGCTTCAGCCGAGTCAGTTAACTTTTGGGAAGATTAGATTAATCTATTTGATTTGTAATTCGTATTTTGTCACAAAATGTTAAATGGAGAGTTTGTTAGATTTTAAAGTTGTTAATATTTTGACAAAAATATTATTGTAAAAGAGTTTTTAAAAGTCAAAGTGTCAGTAGTTAATTAGAAGTCCTAGGGTTCGAGTATGGAACATTAAGGAAGAAGTAGCCGTAATTTCACTAGCCTATAGCCGAACTGATGCTCGAACGATAAAAATAGAAGTTGTGTCGCTCGCCTATCACCTAGACTTAGCTCTCGAGTGTCAATGAGACACCATCGCCCGCCTGTCGCTGAGCTCTTGCTTGAGCAACAGTGTATCCCGAAAAAATCTAATTCGCATTTTTCAAGGTTTTAATTTGGTCCATGCTACCCAAAACCTCTTCACTATATATGTGGACTCCACCATTCGAAAAATACGGGTTGAACATTGAGAGAAACAAGTGCTTACATCCTCAATATTACTCCATTTCAATCCTAGCGTTCAACCTTCATATTGACTTGATCATTGTTTTGAAAAACATCATCCTCATATAAACCAAACATCAAAACACTTACTTCCATAACATCTATTAGAGTTCTGAAAATCAAGAAAGGTGACCGGAGTTTCTGGTTGCTGAAGAACAAGGAGTTCTCATTAATTTGCAGGAGGTAGACGAATTCAAAAGGCCGGAAGTTGGTGCAGAGCACGCAATCCAGGAGTACTTTGGTGATTACTGTTAGGAGGTCAGAAAGTACTAGAGTTAGTCGAGTCTGACAATACTGTAAGTTGATTCATTTATAATGGATTGTTACTGGCTTGGGCCTAGAGTTTTTACCCAATTACGGATTTTTCCATCATCATATTTTGTGTTATTTACTGCTTTCTATATAACTGCGGCATTCAAACCATAGGAAAATTGAATTGATTGACTAACCATCTAGAAACAATTAAAAGTGACTTGTTGCTTATTAATTGTTAATTTTAATTACGCATAAACACCTATTGACCCCCCTCCCCCCTCTAGGTATTAGTTGGGCCGAACTTTGTTATTTCAGTAATAGTTGAGAAATCTAGTGTCCTCTATGCTCATCTTCTCTATTTGATATTCTTATGGTGTATCATAGATAGTTTATTCAATTATGGTTTTGACTTTGGAACTGACGTTGCCGTTTGTGATTTCACTTGAGCACACGATGAGACGAGTTCTCCCAGAAGATTGTAGCAAGTTTGACCTGTGAAAGTTCTATACAACTTATATGCAGAAGGTTTTATGCTTCAACTCGATATGAACACTATTTGAATTTTTTGCTCAAGCTGCTCGAGGAGATATTCTTAATTTGTTATATAAAGAACACAAAGTAAAACTGAGAATTGCAAAGTGCAAATTAGCAACACTAAGCTACTAGTGTTACTTCGCTAGGAGTTTACAATGATCCTGTATCACATTCTTATGCTATCAGCTCCATACGAACTTCACTAAGTCTTGTTATTGCTTGTATATTACCTGTATTTTCTTTAAAAGGTATAATCTTATCCATGATTAAAAGCGATGCATGGAAAAATTTCAGTTTCCGTTCCAGCTTGGGCTGTCAAAAAGGTACCTGCAGAAGGTTATAAAATCAAGTTTATCTGGTGTAAGTAAATTCCTAACCTAATGAATCTGGCATCTTTTATTTGATATATTTTCTGAGTACATAATTAACTTATTATAGGTTGACAAGTCTATCAATGCAATGTATGAGAGAGTGCAAAAGAATTTGACCTCAGAGGAACTGTTGCCTTCATTATGGGATAAATTGAAGGTAATCTCTCTTATAGCGTGTGCACCTGGTTCAAGGTTGATAACCTTCTGGGAGTTTCATTTACAAATTTCAGGATGATGCACCTTAAATTATTGATGATAGACTGAGTGATGAGATACAGAAATGAATTCTGAATTCAAATAGGTAAACTTGACATGTGAGAATCTAAGGCATCTATTCTACTTCCTGCCGCATCCGAACTCAATTCACAAATAATTAAACTGTGGTAAGATTGTTTCTAGCAGCTTAGTCCTTTTGTTCTGTGAAAGAAATTTTAATCTGAAGAAAACTAGACATTCCTGCTCAAAAGTATCATTTTATAGGCAATTTTATTTATGCCAAGGTTCAGTGTACATTATAAAAATGAAGAAAAAGGGTGAGGACAATACCATCTTCTAGTTCCTTATAATGTGTCTTTTTTCAGATCTATGTCCCATTTTTGTTGCTTGGAAGCACAAAATCTCCCAACTCAATCTTCTAATTTACTGAAACAAGCAATCTTGTCTAGATATTATGGTATGGTAATATTGCATTCTTGTATACAAGTTAAAGTTTTTTAATGCAAGTGAACAACATTCCTTGACTTTCACAGCATGTTTTATCATGCTGTCTCGTTTGAGATGACATTTTTATAGAGCTCATCCACATTGTCCTCTGAATTGTGGATTATAAATATTAGATCACCCTGATCTTTGTGAGTCGTTGAATTCAGTCTGACCGAGACAATGGATGAGTATGCAGACCGTAAGAGAATGTTTTGTGCATAGTTTTGTGAGTCCTTAGTACAGTCTAATATTATATAGTTCACCTTACCATACATGTCATAGGAGTCAATGTCATTAGATATCGTCCATGCCATGATTATTAGTTTAGGAACGTCATTAGGTCTTTTCAATCAGGAATGAACGTGTAATGTTATGTCCTTTCGAAATTGACGTACAAATGGAAATTATATTTCTTGTTGAAGACTTGCTCTTTATTTTTCTTCCAACTGTTTTTTCCTCGATTAAAATATGAACCTTCTGAATGCTGAAAATGGATAGTCGTGCTCTGTTTGACAGATTAAGGTGGATTTTTTTTGTTCATGAACTGTATAAGGTTTTCTTCATATTCCACCAAGTAACACGTCATAATTATCGGCAGCAGGAGTTTCTTGACAAGTACGCAATTTTGCTCAACTTGTAGCAAAAATTTACCCCAATGAGAGCATCCCATCTTTCTCAGAAATGAGAGATCTATTGGTATACATGTAGAGGAGCAGCAACTATTGTAAGATTAGTGGTTTTTGGAGCATAAAGTTGCATCTATGGTCATTTTCATGATCCCCAACTTGATTCTTTCATAGACCAATGTTCTTTTTATTATGACATGAAGGTGAGATCACGTGTGTATTATTTCTTAAGTATTAGTTACCTTTGTGTTCGTCAAAATCTCGCAAGTCTACGGATTCGTTGTACAAGTACTAATCGTGATGAAAGAGTTCCCACAAGGAATAAAACTCAATTTTAGTGTATTTGATATATTTAAATTTGTGTAGTAACAAAAGATGATTGGTTTGTCTCTAACTACGTTTTATAACTACGAAAACAATAAAAAATAGTTTAAATCAAATGTGAATGAATGTAGGATTTCTGACTCCACTAGTCAATTCTTAATTCCAATTCTGAACTTATGACACTTAATTCAATTCATGCGATCGATAATTTCATTTTTATTTACTATTCTTTTCCAATATATGATAAAAGTATGATTACCACGGGACGATCATATTTTAGTCCAAATTCATATGACAAACATGCATTGACATTTTGATTATCACACACAACCACACACGCCATAAATATTATTCTAATATTTATTGCCCTTGTGTTGCATAAACAATATTTTATCTATCGTGAGTTTTTCAGGACTATGAATAAGCAACTTATTGCCCTAATGGTGCACAAACATTAAAATAATGTAGTTATGCATATTTATGGAATTACAACGCAAGAATTAAACTAAAAACACAAAGTCTCGAATTAAAAACTAAGAATCAAAGAATTTTGTCATCCATCCAACACAAAGAAGTTTAGCCACCGTATGAATGTAAGAATTACATAGAAAATAAAAAAAAAAAGTCATCACCTGAATTATTAAACCATGAAGAAAATCTAGAAATCTTTAATTTTAGCCTTCGAATCCGGATCCAAGAGAGGAATTATTCGTTTTTTTTAATGTAAATTCTCTCTATTTTCTCTTAAAATTCAGCTTCATTCATTTTCGCCGTGTTCTTTTATTTATAGGATGCCAAAGAAGTTGCTTATCAAAATAAAAATAAGGAAAGAATGAGTTTTTCCTGTTTTACACTGAGGTGCGCGCCTTGGCTTGCCTTTTGGTGACGAAGTTTGCAACTTGGCCCTTGAACTTTCTCTAAGGTCTTTTTGTCATCCTTCTTCACTTCTTTTTGCTCCTTTTCTCTTATTTTTTTGTCCAACTGAGTTCTTACAATCTCGAATCTTCATTTCTCATTCCAAGCCAAGTTTTGATTATTTACGTTTTAGTCCCCAGATCCTATTTTTGCTTCAATTAAAACCTTTTCTTGCACTTTTTCTCTAATTCCATCATATTCATTGATGTATACCAAAAACACAAAATAAACAATGAATTAAGCCATATTCCAATCCAAATATTCATGTTTTAACGTCCTAAATAAGTGTATAAAATACATTTATCAAACTCCCCAAACTTGAACAATTGTTTTCCCTCAAACAAAATTGCACCCTAACTCAACAATTGGTGAGATAAGCCATGTCTCAGGATTAAATTTTTTGTATTAATACAAAGATTAGCCTTAATATCACGTAGTTCAAATCAATCTCTACATGTTCTATGCAAAACTCGACGTGTATGTGTGTATACTCATGCCAACAAATCAAGCTTATGATTGATTCAAATCCCAATCCTCAATATTCTAATATTTTCTTACTTCACTCGAGAGATATACATCCCCCAAACTTATACTTTTCACTCTTTTCTCGAGATGTGCTCCTAAGTTGAAGTTTAGCTGATTTCAAATCTTTACCATTTCTAGTTTAGATAAGTTTTACTGATACAAGTTAACATTTCAACGAACAAGGATTCTTGTATATTTGTTTGTTTCGTCCTCCAAGAATTAACTAAGCTAATAATCCTTTGTCAAATGTCTAATTCTCTAAAATAAGCATTTGGAGCTTAATATTAGCATTTGATGTGTCTTCTGTTTCATGCATCCTTTTTTATATGTGATGACTTCTCTCCATTAAGTGACTAAGTGACCCCTCTAGCGAACTTTCAACCGACGACTCCCAATTCAGATAGAGTGAAGCTTGAGGCACAGGTGCGCGGAGGGGGGGGGGTTCTCAGAATCCCCACAGATACCCTCACAATAGGGGTGTGGGTATGATTTTTTGGGAATTTTTTATTAACATGGGTCCCGCATGGGACCCACCCATGTGAGTGTAGGTAAAACATATGTGAAGCAAAATTCTGTACATTTAGACTAATTCATTCAGATAACCATAGGGTACCAGATTTTAAAAACCCTTACAGACTTAATTACTTGAGTAAGAAAGGTTCTGAAGAAAAGTTTCTTGATTAAGTCATTTTATCTTTTTAATTGTCAATATTAGTGTAATGCCCCTTATCAAACACTTAGTCTCGAAAATGGATCTCTAACTTAAGATTTTAGCCTAATTTTATCTTGTTGGTTCTAGATAATCTACACAATAATTTAATGCATAGAATATCTATTCATCTCAATGTTCCCATATACTAATTTGACCATCTCCAAACTATCCTATAAATAGTGTAGGAAAAGTATATAATCGTGATTTTCTTTTGAGATTTAATCAACTATGTTAAGCTTTTCTTAGAATATGAACCAGTTCATTAACTCAAACTGCAAAACATGAGTGTAGTGCGCAATAAAAATCAAAGTTTCACATCAACAAGTATCAATCAACTCAACATATGATATCTCCTCAATTTTTAGTATAACACATAATTCCAATATATATATATCATTGCCGACAAGACAATTTAACCCAACAAACACACAAAAGCAAGAAAAAAGCCCAAAAGAAAATAATTTTTGTGATTTTATTTTATTTTTTAAAAATTTTTTTAAACACAAGACAATCACGCAAAAATAGTAAACTATATACAATGCAGATCATACAAATCAATCAACCAACCCAAAACTAAACTTGTGCATTGCCCTCAATGTACATAAACAAGACAATGAANGGGGGGAGAAGAGTGAATGTAGAGACTCCTCTGGTCAATCTGACGGTGGCGGTGGTGAAAATTGTATGTAAGCCCCAAACCCACTGAAGAAGACAGAGAAGAATATGGAGGCAGGCGTGTGAGAATCTCTCTTAACATAACAAACTATTATCCCATCTCAACCTGGATGTCGCTTATCATAGCATAGCTCTCATCAATCTGTTCATGTATGCCTCTTATCAAGTTATAGGATCGATCAATCTGGATATTAAGCTCATCAATCTAACATATCGATTCATTCTCTTGTACTGGAAGCATCCCGTACCAACATCATATGGTCATGTATAGTAGTGGCGCGGGTCTCCACGTGACCAAATCTCAATCCCAAGGACCCAAGGATCTACACTATTTGTAACATGCCTTAGATGGTCTCAGTTGATTCTGCAAGTAATTATTGTAGGAATGGGATGTCGGCGATAGGGTCAGGTTGTGGGGTTTACTATCCCCATGCCCTCACTGCCTACTCATAAAGATATTTTGCCAAGAATTTTGGTCGTTCGATTGATAGCGACACTGGGTGGGACCGACTGTTCCACGGCAAGGAGTCATACTCCCAAGGATAAGCATATCCCATAGACAATGTTGGGAAAACTCATTTTCCGACATACTTGTAGTGCATAACCAAACTAACAATCTGATTGTATATGAATGTCCCCAAATCAGTCTTGAGACTCGGTGCCAAGTGAAAGAGAAGTTTCGCTTTGGCAAAGATGAAAGTATACATATGCGAGGTGGGCTCAATATTATGGTAGATCAATTTCATCAACACTGTTAAGGAACGAGTAAACTTATTATAATCAAACTCCTCTCATATTTTTCCCTGTTCCCCGTAGAGAATCTAAACCACTAGGCCGTATCCTGCTCTAGAGGTACTAGAACGATGTTATTCGAGTCATACCAAAATACTCACAATCACCTCGATGGTGAACATTACCCACTTGTCGTTAATCCATGTGTAGTGGACTAGTGGTCATGCTCGGATTCCTGATCGTCGATCTAGTGGTTAAAGTTTGTATAAAACTCTTGAACCAAAATTGTATATATCCGATATGGCTTATCTATCACCCATGCCCACCGTCCAAGGCCGATAAGAGTAGATATCTCATAACTCTCAAAATGTCCTAGAACAACCTGCCTTTCTGACTACATTTTCCTCCTCTGTAATACCCGATCAAAGAGCCTCTTGTGATCTACACTAAGGAAACGTTTCATGCCACCGTCATCGACACATGTATGTGACATGGTGCCAGATGTGCTGGCCTTTTATTTTCCTTCGGATGTGGAGGCTTCGCATTGTCATTTTGACGGCATCCTGTCAAAAAGGTGGAAGAAATCATTAGTCCAAATGTGAAATAAAAGTGTCCACATGATATAACTAGAGTGCACATGATGGGAAAAATGGGGGCCAGATGCATAGAATCCAATGGTAAATATGGCGGACGAGGCAGCACATAGGTGGGTGAAATGTAGGGGTTGCAGCTGCAACAACACGCTAGAAATGTAGAGGACGCAAGTTGATGCTTGCATCCTTTCCAACCTTATATGAAACATGTATCAAGCATGGATGCAAATGTATGGACGTGCTTATCTAAGTAACATGAGCGTCTTGGGTGAATTTTGTGCACTAATATGAAGTAATACCCTATATATACATTTTCTCAAACACTTAGGCAATAATTTATAACTACAGTTCAAGATAACGACCAAGTACATTTAATCCCCAAAAACCATAAATCAATCATACACCATCCACTACATAAGCCCTTCCACCAATTGGATGCATCAAAGTACCAACTAAATTCAAGAATTCCATAACAAAACATTGAAACTTGTAGAGATGAAGCCATTTACCTGGATATCTTGAAATTGGATGGATGAAAGTGATAATTTCAAGTTTGGGGGATGTGTTATGCTCCTATAACTTGATGCCCAAGTGAAAGTGAGATGGATTTGGGGTAGTGGATAGAGACCATGTGGGAGAGGACGGGAAAAGTGTATGATTTGTATGGAGAGTGTGGCTGGTTTGGGAATTAAAAACCCCCCAAACAGGCCATGAAGTGCTCTCTTTACTTGTTGACAACCCCATTTTAGCACTAGGAGAGTGCTTAGTGTGCATGCCAAGGTGCGCGTCCTGGTTTACCAGCAAGAGAATTTGTCCCATGCTCTATTTTGCTAGCTTTATCTACTCTTATCAACTCCCCCACACCTAGTTTTTCGTGCCAAAAATCTGTTCACGGGCATAAAGTGTATGTAAAACTCAATGACGTTAAAAAAAATTTATATTTAACCAAGAAATTCTCACCAATGCTCAAAGTTAGCTCGAAAAACATATTTTTCACTCCAATCCCCACTTTTCGCCAAAATCACTCCCAAATGCTACGAGTAACACAAAAATTGTTTGAAGTGTATGAATGTGGAATGAAACACAAAAGTTTCATGAAGTTCAGTCTTTTCTCATCTAACACATTTTTAGTCATGCAAAGCTCTAGAAATCACGATGTTGCCTCGAGACGCGTGATTTTCAGTCCAACTCACCTAAGTATGGTTTTAATGCCCTCAAACTAACGCAAAACATGTATGAAACTATTTTAGCTCAGGCAATGATATATAGCCTAAAGGATGGATGAATGACAAACACTACTAAAAATCACACTAAAGCATAAAAAAAATTCTAACCTAATGCAATAAAGCTGAATAAATAAAAGGGAAAAAATTGGGTTGTTTCCCGATAAGCGTTTGTTTATAGTTTATAGCTCAACTTTGTTGCTCAGGCTAGTCTGAATTATTAAGTGGCATGGTTATCTTCACTAGAGTAGTCACATCCTAATAAGCTTTCAATCGTTGTCCATTTACTTTGAACTTCCTTTGTTAATCCTAAGACACTTCCTCCACAGCACCATGTGGAAACACGACTACCATTGTGAAGGGATCCGACCACCTAGACTTTAGCTTTCCTGGAAAGAGCTTGAGGCATGAATTGAATATGAGCACTTGCTAAACAACACTAAACTCCTTCTCCCTTATATGCTTATCATGCCATCTCTTGGCCTTTTCCTTATAAGTCTTTGTATTCTCATATGAATCCAACTAAAACTCATCGAGCTCATGGAGTTGAAGAACCCTCTTTTCTCTTGCTGCCTTCATATTGAAATTGAACAAGTGTGTTGCCCAATATGCCTTATGCTATAGCTCAACCGATAGATGACATGCTTTTCCAAATACTAGCATATATGGAGACATGTCAATCGTAGTCTTAAATGCTGTTTTATATGTCCAAAATGTATCATCTAGTTTCTTTGCCCAATCTTTACATGACGCATTGATCGTAGCTTCAATAATCCTCTTTAACTCCATGTTGGAGGTTTCTACTTGCCAACTAGTTTAAGGATGATACGGAGTCGAGACACGGTGTTTCACTCTGTACTTCTACTCCATACTTAGCCAACAACGAAACAAATAGACGGTTGCAAAAATGCTTCACACCATCACTAATAATTGCCTTGGTATGTCATATCTCATGAAAATATTCTTCTTAAGGAGCTAAGTCACCACCTGTCCATCATTAGTTGGCAAACCTACATCCTCAATCCATTTGGACACATAATCCACTACCACTAATAAGTATTGCTGACCATAAGAAGAAGAGAATGATCTCATGAAGTCAATGCCCCGAACATCGAATTTCTCAACCTCTAAAATGACGTTTAAGGGCATGCCATTTCTTCTGCAGATATTTCTGGCCTTTTGGCACTTATCACAATTTCACCATATAATGTGCATCCTTGAACAGTGTAGGCCAATAAAAACTGATTGTAGTACCTTTGCTGCTGTCTTGATTGCTGCTAAGTGACCTCCTTATGGTGCAGAGTGGCATGATTCCAACACTTCATGCTGCTATACTTCCGACACATAACAATGTATAATTGATCTAGGCCCCTTCTATAAAAAAATGAATCATCCTAAAAGTAGTGTTTCAAGTCACTGAAGAAATTTTCTTCTGATGACTCAAGTATTTCAATGGGATGATGGAGCGAGAAAATAATTCACATAATCTGGTACCATGGCGTAGTGATAATATGAAAGAGCACCTCATTTGGGAAAACTTCATTGATCTCCTCTGTAGGGTCTAACTCGTGTGATTCAAGGCAAGATAGGTGATCTACAACAACATTCTCGCTTCCATTTTTATCTTTGATCTCCAAGTCGAATTCTTGCAATATGAGTGTCAACTGAACAAGTCTCGACTTTGCATCCTTCTTGCTCATTAGATAAAGGCAGAATGATCCCTGTAGACAATCACCTTTGATCCAATCAAATAGGGCTTGAATTTGTCAAAGGCAAAACCCACTGTCAAAAGATCATTCTTCGTCATAGGATAATTTATCTGAAACTCATCCAAAGTCTTACTAGCATAGTGAATGACACATGAAATTTTCTCTTTTCATTGACCCAGAACTTTTCCCACTGCGTGATAACTGGTGTCACACATAAGCTTAAACGGATAGTCCCCAATTTGGAGAAGCCAAAACTGGAGCAAAAACCAACTTTTCTTTTAGAGTGTTGAAAGTAGTGAAATATGGCCACTTTTTTCAATAAATTGCGAAATGGCTTTGAGATTTTGGAGAAGTCCTTGATGAAGCGACGGTAAAATCCAGCGTGATCCAAGAAACTTCTAACTCTATTCACTGGTAACTACGGTGGTAGTTTCTTAATGACCTATATTTTAGCTCTATCCATCTCAATACCTCTTGCTCATATCAAATGCCACAACATGATCCTTTCCTGAATCATGAAATGATATTTTTCCCAATTTAGTACAACACTTTTCCCATATGTTCAAAACAATCCTTGAATTACTTTACAAAGACTAAGAAACCATCTATAAACACCTCAATGATATTTCCTATCACGTCCGAGAAAATAGACATCATACAGCACTGAAAAGTGGTTGAGGCATTACATAATCCGAAGGGCATCTTCCTATAAGAAAATGTGCCATATGGGCACGTGAAGGTAGTCTTCTCCTAATCATCTAGTACTATAGGAACCCAATATCCGTCTAGAAAATAGTAATATTCATGTCCTACGAGCCTCTCCAACATCTAATCAATGAAATGAAGGGAAAAATGACCCTTCCTAGTGGCATTTTTAAGTTTGCAATAATCAATACAAACTCTCTAATCTGCAACTGTGTGCATAAGAATGAGCTCATTATTTTTAGGAACCATTGTGATTCCTCCTTTCTTTGGCACCACCTACACAGGATTGACCCAATGGCTATCAAATATCTGGTAGATGATCCCATCATCCAAAAATTGCTGCATAATCGGATTTAATCTACGCTGATGCTCAATCAAAGCTTTGTAATCCTCTTCCATCAATATCTGTGCATGTAAAGAGAATGGCTAATCCCTTTTATATCCAAGATAACCCATCCTATAATTGTTTTGTGATCCCGAAGTACTCTCAGTAACTGATCTTCCTCTAATTCTATAAGAGTATTCGAGATAATTATTGAAAGTGAATTCTTCTTTCTCAAATATGCATACTGAAGGTGAGTGGACAATTGTTTGAGTTCAAGGGTTAGAGCTTACTGTATAGATGGTAAAGCTTTTGTGGGACCTTTTTCGAGCTCCAAATGTGGTTGCTTGAAAAATGGTGTATAGCCAAATAACATACACATTCTGTTTCTTCTTCCTTTTCTAATGGAAAGTCCTGATAATGCACTATGTGCACGTATGAATTTGGTCTCTGTTACTGCTTTATTGATTACATCAATGTGCACGTATGAATTTGGTTCGTTTATAAATATAAAAGCTCTGAACTCGATAGTTTTCAATACTCCATCATCTAACATCAATATCAATTGACCATTTTGCACATCAATCAGAGCTCTTCCCGTAGCCAAAATGGACTACCCAAAA